>QJNU01000180.1:0-121939 GCA_004154915.1 Monosporascus ibericus
TGATTGAGTCTACCCTGCACGTTTTCACATACTAATCCTTTCAGGATAACCTCATTGCTTCCTCTAGGGTAGCCTCACCTTCTGTCGCAGCGTTTCTTACAACACCAGTCAAAGCCCGTCATAACAACCCACTCCGATCTCACCGTCTGTTTTCTTTAACATGCACCACGGCTTACTGTATGTAATCTCCATATAAACCCCGTTTCTCGTTCCGGTTCTTGCGAACCCAAAGACGGTGTGGCCTACCGCTAGGTTGAAATACTATGGCGGCGCCATATATGCCGCAGCCGTCAATGGGGTTCTAAGATGCTCGGTGCATATTATTCAACATTTGCGGAAACCGCGATATCACCCTAGACGCTCTGACCTCGACCGCCCATTCCGATTTCATGACGAAGGCCTCGCCGGACATGAATGGGGTGGAGACCCCTTTCTCCTTGTCGTGGCGGCGCTTGTGGTGGATGCTATCACCTTTGGTTAACGCGTCCTGCTGAGGACCCGGTTCCAGGGCTTACTGGGCTACGACAATACGGTTACGTTCATCGGATTCGTACGCGCGGCCCATGCCATCCTTTTCGTTTTTTTCTTCCTCTTTTATCCGTGGCCCTTTGTATAGCTTATTAAGCCGGAGTCTGTTTTACTAGGCCGGTCAAGTTATTTTGTGCGTTTTTACTTTTTTCTCCCTCGATTGGTGGTTCGGTTCCTGGCTCGCGCCGCATTATGACGATCGGCCGATCGCGCGCAAGGTGCGTATGCTTCGATCCAATACCGACGTACTAAACTAACCTAGTCGCAAATCTAAGTAACGGATGTTGACGTTTCATCCCAGCTCTAGACCAGCCAGCTGAGCTACGTGCTGACAGCGAGCATAGCCAAGATCGGCGT
This sequence comes from Monosporascus ibericus, assembly GCA_004154915.1. Classification (NCBI taxonomy): domain Eukaryota; kingdom Fungi; phylum Ascomycota; class Sordariomycetes; order Xylariales; genus Monosporascus; species Monosporascus ibericus. The sequence continues at coordinate 886 of QJNU01000180.1, forward strand.
AGCCCTCATCCGAAACGTGCTGCTCGTGTCGATGTTCGTCGTCTTCGCCGTCACCGCCATGTTCTTCCTCATCCTGGCACTCCAATCCCGGCCCCTCTCCCTCCTGTTGGGGGGGTCGGCGAGGGGAGCTGTATCGACTTCGACGCCACCGTGCGGACCGGCATCGGGTTCTCGGCCATCGACATCGTCCTTAATTGGCTATACTAGCTGATCCCGATCCCTATATTGTAAAAATGCAGATCGGTTTTCGCCTTAAGATTGCCGTCCTTGGGTTGTTCGGGGTTTGAGTGGTGTGAGTATTACCCGCTGCCCACCGTCGTGATATATACGTTATAGTTACTAGCTTCAATATGATTAGTAGCAGCATCGTTACGGCCGTGGGGTTTAAGTACATACTGGTGCTCGCCGAATCAAAATCTTAATATTATAGGTGATAGAAGCAACGACGTCCGTGTACTACTGTGATCACACGTCGAGCTCTTCCTTGCTATGGTCACGAGTTCGCTGCTAACTATTCACCCGCCACCGCGGCATAGCGCCAAATATCTCAAGACCTTCCGTTCAGGACGGAAGAAAACAGCCACAAGGAGTCCAGAATGCTGGACCCGTTCACTACGGAACAGAGCGCTAATCTGATAGCTTGATAGCCACAATCCAAAGTTGGGCTGTAGGTTTAGATTGTGGTGTGGTTATGGACCTCGTATGTAGTCTGCCCACTTTTATACGTCTCAGTGGCGTTCACGCATCTTTTACATATGGCATCTTGGGAATACAGGGGCTAACCACAATTGTTAAGTACGCAGCCCGAGCGTACTTGCCGCATTGAAATTATAATCAATGCGGGGCTGTTACGCACCAACCTAACTTGAAACTTGAGGTTGCATTTTTATATACTATTGCAGATCAAGCCTCCGACATCGGCTGTCACTATATGCTATCCGATGCAGTAGCCAGCATGGAGTATTGTTTGGATATGGTCTAGGTCCTTCAATTTATCATCATTCTGTAACATAAAGCCTGAGTTATTTTATCCATGTTAAGAAACAGTGGCAGATTCTAGGAACCCGGAGGTTTCCTCTGGAAAAGTGGGTCTACCCCTATTCGAGGTGACTGAGGCTAGGACTCTGCTTACGCGCTTTTAAAAAGTTATACGTTTTTATTATCTATGCTCCGAGTCTAAATAGACATATTGGATTAACAGGTGAATGCTCTGCGTAATAACACTACTATTCCCGAATATATATAGCCTAAAATTATTTTGCTTGTTGTACGGAGTCGTTACCGCTAATATAGCATCAAATAATGCACCTTAAGATCTCTCCATTCTTGATTAAGCCTCGCCTATATGCTTTACATTCAAATCATTCCAGGGCAACCTTATTTCTTTCTGGCAGAAGCCTCAACTTCAGTGCATATTCCAAGACAGACACGACAGCGAAGATGAACCAACTCGAGGAGGCTACTGCGAATGGTCGTGGGTATGAGGTTGGCCACCATATGTGTCTATTTGTATAGATGGTACGTACGGCAACCTTGCATGCTAGTTGATGATGAGCCCTGGCATGGCCAACGGGATATCGAAATGCTGTCACAGTTCGGAAATACTGGTCTTATATGGTAGTTTATTTATGGCTAGGCATATAGTTAACGCGCCTGCTTAAGTATCTTGTTAAGGAAATCACGTTAAGTTCTACTTTTCCGTGGCGGCTACGTGTAACGAGTCAGAACGAGGAGTGATGATACTGTATTGATATATTGTATTTGTAATAGCAGGTCCCTTGCTTCGGACTCTACCAGCGGGATAGGGAGATAAAGCAACGCTGGAGCAATCCACAACATCTATAAATTCAAGTAGAACTACCGTTGAATCCGTGGGAAATGTGAGTCATGGCGTATCAGTCGCCTTACCGGGAACAGTAAATCCTTAGTTAATCACAGTGTCACATACATGGAGGATATAGGTGCAATCTGAGCCCTTTTATTTACCCCTTTGATTTTCAATGTCATCTGTCTAACCATAGAATGAGAAAGACGTCCTGAAATCCTTCATGATGTGAACGTATGTGCTCTTTTTTGTACGATTGATCGTGAAATTCAAATCCCAGGCCCAACGCCCAACGCCCCATTTTCAGTCCTTTTTTTGATATGAAAGATGTATGAACCAACGAATCAGAATGCTTGTTGTTGTCGTCCTCCTCGGATATCACCGCTTCTGGCAGTGAACCCACTCCACGCAGCCGGGATGATTCTTGTCCTTGTTGCCGCAGCAGAGCCACACGTCCTTGCCCTGGTCCTCCGCAGCGGAGTTGCGCCAGTGATCCATCGGAACCTGGTCGGGGTAGACACGGCCATACTTGTCCTTATGGATTCGGCAGGAGCCGAACTGGACAGTGTCGGGGTTGTACTTTTTCTTGCAGTTGACGCAGACAAGAATCCTGGGGGTGTCCTTCGGCTTGGATCCTCCGGCAGAGGCGCCCTGAGCGTGAGAGCATCCTGGTATAGAAGTGGATTAATGCTTCGTCTTAGGCTGGTTGCTCACAGCTTGGCCAGAAGCATTCGGTCCCCCGCTAGGGTAGCGGTGGGCCAGCTCTCTAGCCGGAGTCTTGCTGAATCTCATAGGCGGCATCTGTTCCATACGGTATGTGAGCATATATCAAGGATACAAGACGGGATACATAAACTAGAACAGAGTTGTTTCAAATGGAAGTGTGACATGATGGGCAACCATGTTTGTATAAGATACACGTACCCTGTGCAAACGGTTTCGGCGGTAGCACCTTTGGTGATTGAAGTACGGTGACGATAATGTTTGTATTGGTGATGTCAAGGATGGAAACTCTCGGTGAAAGAAGGTCCACGATGAAAGCATGTGAGATGGAAACCTCGACGAAGTCAGCATTGGTGAAGGGGGATCGACGTTGGAAGGTTGATAGTGGAAACTCTTAAAATAGAAGTGGTCTTGATGGAGATGTCGACAATAGCAACGCTAGGAATGAGAATGTCGATGATAGAAACGTCCTTAATTGAAACGTCGGCGAGATAGATGTTGGTAAAGGAAACTTGGATAAGGGAGAGTTTCTGATGGGAAAATCGACGATGGTGATATTGCTAGAACGTCGATGATGGGACCGTTAAACAAGGCGATGTCGACGGTGATTCCTTAATGGTCGAAAGATGTGAAAACCTTAGGAGGCGGTAATCGGCGAGATGGTTGCACCGATTGCATAAAAGACTTGGGTGGCTGTCAACGATCTAGATACAGAACCGCCTTTGGTCTACACACAATCTGTCCGGGGTCAGGGGCCTTCTCCCAGCTATCTGGCACAGCTTACGGTGTATAATTGGGCTTTTCACTATCCTTAACCGTAACTACCTTGGAATCCTAGTGCTCAAGGTACATTCCAACCGTGCCGGTTAATATCTATTCCCACCCTAGTAGCCCCTTATTCCCTTCCGTGATTTGGCTCCACTTATTCACATATTGCGGCATACGAAGTAACATACTGAAAAGGAAGCGCACAGTGTTGTAGTCTCGGGTATGGCAGTCGCGGTTCAAGCTGGATGTACGATCTCTATTAGTTTACTAATATAGTAAGAACTGGTACTATACGTATTTATACATCCCCCGTGCGTCGCTCTTGCGGTATCTACGATGGAAGATTTCTACCACACTGATTACGCTACGCTTAATTAAGTCTTGGTTTACCAAAGGGGAAGTGCAACGTGACTAAGGACGATCTTTTGAGAGGGCTTCGCTGTTTTCTTTCGGTGGTAAGATCGTCGTATCTGGTGATGCCCGAAGTGCCTGGATGAGTATCAAAACATATATGTCATTATATAGTAATTTTCAACCTCATCTAGTGATGCTCATACTGTACCTACAGCTACGCTAAGGCAACGAAGTCAGGGCCAAATCTTCTTATTATGCATAAAACATTTTCGGAATCTATTAAGAGGTCAGCAATTGTATATCACCGGAGTAATAATTACAATATGGCAGTTAACGTATCTCCTCTGGCAAATCGGTTAGTCCAGCCTTTAGTAAAAGGAATGACTGTTGGCAGAAGTGTCGCAATTCTTCAGACTGGGCTGCTCTCTGATTGGGAAAGTGTGGGACTAGCTAGATAGGGGTTGTCCTTGACTGATATAGCCTAGGCCTTTCTGTTCTTGCAAACCTAGCACCACAAATCAAAGCTCTTTCAAAGCCCTCTCGACAAATCACCACATCTGCCGACAATAACATTATAAATCGTTACGCAGCATTTATTTAGGGCCCAATGGCTTCCCTCGAGGTATTACCACGGGCCATGGAACATCTTAGCTGTCTCCTGGAGCCGAAATATGTTATCGAACTCCCAAGAAATGCGCATTTGCAAGGACAGTGGCGGTACCCTTTCTTCTGTCTTTATATACAAGCTCTTCCCACCGCTTATTCTGCCTTCTCGAGGAATTGGTTCCAACGCCCCTGGTTTCTCAAGGGACATGCCTATCGATAACTATATTTGAATTGCTGAACACTATACAGAGTTATAAATAAGTGTATCTTGTTTGGATGAATCGCTGCAAGTTCCTCTGGGGGCTAATCGACCACATACATAAGAACCCGACACCATCCGTTCCATTGATTTAGCTTAACAATACATGGCTACTCATCCATCCACACTGTTACTTGAGTTTAATGATCACGCGAGTATCGTGAGCCTATCTCGGGTAACGAAAGTGGCCCAGGGGCCAACCAGGATCTGAGCCGCGGTCCTGGTGAGGTGTTTAATCCTTCTTCGTATGCACTGCAGGAGATGTCAGCATTTTGCCTTCGTAACCTCGTCTCAAAAGAGAGTTATGCGACCTACCCCAATCGTAATGATGGCAGTTGGTGCACAGTGCGCCGTTGTCCCCCGTGGAGAATTGGGTGCAGTCGCAGCCGGCCCCCTTGGAGCCTGCGCAGGTCGCGCTGTAAGTGGGCATGTTGCGCGGGCTAGTCACTCGCTGTAGGATCCGATGACTGCTATGTTCTCCAATTATTAGAAGGTTCGGTCTTCGTTTCCCGGAGGTGGCAAGACGAGTTAAGTAGCAGTGAAGATGAGATAGTGAATGTGGCCGTGTCCACGGAAGAAGGACAGAGTGCTTGTTTTATCCTGCCGGGGCCTCGGATTTCCGAGCTCTCTAATCGAGCTTCCACCGAGGTAGGGAAGAAGGGACCCCTTTGGTTCTGTTCTCTCACTGTGTGATACGTGGCCTCTGATCCGTGGGATGTTCGAGGCAAGTAAGGCTTCGTGTATTTTGGTATTGGGGGGCGCAGTCAGGCACCATACAACGTCATCCGCCCTGTCACTTGAGGCAGCAGAGTCAGGTCACTTTGCAAGCCCCAGTTGCAAGTCCGACGCCCTTTCAATACTGCAAGGCTGCCAATTAGATGGAAGCGCCCCTTATCGGCTACTCATACCGAATCAAATTGGGGTCTCGGACTTGAATCAAGTCGAAGTCCTGGAAGATCACGGGTCACCGCGAACACTACGATCTTGGAACTCTCCTTTCCGTACACGCTATATCACGTGTTGACGAAAGTGGTCGCTCTTTTTTGATTCGGATGAGATAATACTCACTTACTACGTATAAAATCATGTAGCCTTACATCTAGTTGATGCTACCGTTTCAGTCTGGTCATATGCCATATTAATCCCAGTACAAGGCTACATCGAAGAGTGTATCTTCAACATGACTCACCACCTGACTGCGGTGGAGCGCCACCGGGAGGCTGCTTTCGCGCAACAAATCCCGCACCAACGCCGGAAAGCGCCGAACTGCACCATCTGAGCTACACCCCTCCAAAGGGGGGGCTTGGAGTCTTCTAAGATGCATCATCATCGACGCACTCTCGTCGACGACAGGGATGTCTTGCAGCCTCTGCCCATTGTTCTTATATGCAGTCAGGAAGGAGGCATGCAGCCTTATCGAAAACCGGCCCAGCAGGGGCCGTGAATAGAGACATACCCCGGGCTTGCTTTGGAAGGGAGTAATAAGCAGAAAGCGCGAGAAGAAAAGAAAACAGTGTGGCATAAAAGCCGGCAATCGTCAGGGCTCTCTTTGGTCGTCATAGACCCCCATCCAAGGGGGACGTTCAGGACGTAAGCTAACCAGAACCAAGAGCCCGGTTATCGTTCCTGTTGGGAAGAAAACGCAGAGATCTCGGTCTGGCAGAACGCTAGGGGGTTTCGTCATCCGATTGCAGGGCGTAGGGCTTGTGGAGGTTGTAGGGTGGGGTTCGCATTGGGGGGGCATGGAGAGAGGCCACTAGCCTCTTGTTGACTTGGGAAGATGGGTGCTATCCGAAGATGGGAGGTATTGAATCTCTTGTGGAAAATATATAGGTTCGTCACTACCGACCCGTGACTCCGGCAGACTTGTCTGCTCGTCTTTCTGTCGGCGAAGGGAGTTGCTTCTGCTAGCAAATCTTGCTCCATAGCAATTTTCCAGATAAGTACTCCAATATGTGTACACTTATCAATCGAAGGTGCAGCCGTCCGCGACAGAATCGGATCGCATAAACTCGCTATTTCAAAGGATCGTGAAGACTCGAGACATAATCAGGACATGACTTCATGTCCAACAGCTATCCCTGGAAACACGACGAACGAAGCGAGCGCGCATGACGGGGCAAGGACCGCGTGAGCCAAGACGAGCTGACGCGACAAGCGTTTGTAGCGAAACTAGAGCCACCTAGCTGCCAGTGCCAGTCAGGTGGCAGCGAAGCCATGAGCCGTCAAGCTTTTCTCAAGTCGGCCTTGCTCCTAGCGTTTGGGCTGAATATCAACCCTCGACAAGATGTAGGGAGCATAGGACCGCATCCGGATCGTTCCGAACAGCCTGCAACACAAAGTTAAAATCGACTTGAGTGAGATTACCTTCTGGTGTTCTGTCGAAACATGACTTCTTCACTAGCAAGCAGGCGATTTGCACATGACGAAAGGCGAAGGGGGACCTCATGTATCAGTGTTGGAGACCCGGCCGACGTAGCGTCATATTCAGACACTCGGAAAAGCGGTCTATAATATTCTATCTACTTCTTGCGCCTCGTGGTCTGGGAAACGAGCCGCTTCTTGAGGTGTTTCGGCATCTTCTCTTTCCTCTTCTCTCGCTTCTCCTCCTTGACCGCCTGCTTATGCGCCTGCGACTCGTCAGTCGTAAATTTCACTTTCTGCTTTTCATCCAGCGATGAAGGGATGGGTGCTTACCTTTTTCTCCTCTTTATCCTCGAAGCGCTTCCCCCTCGGCGGTCCTTTGGAGAAGCGACTCTCATCGTCCTCCCCGCTGCTGTCCTCGTCGCTATCCAGAGGCGCGCCTTCATCCGACTCGTCGCCAGAACTCTGATCCTCACCTCCCTCTTTAGGCATGACGACCTGGTCCGCCAGCAGGTTGCGGTAGACTAGCTTGTCTCCCTCGCCGAGCCCGATCTGCTCCGCGTCTTTCTCGATGTCGTAGACCTGCTCCAGCGTCTGGGGAATGTACTGATTCCGGAACACCTCGTTGTCGACTTCCACCTCGGCCGCAGTGAGGCCTTGGTCCTCCCTGGCTGACCTGACGGCGTACAGACGCTCGATTGCCTCTGCCAGGGCGGGCTCTTCTGTGGGACCTTCCGGCGCGATGATGAAGTCGAATATTGTTCGGTCAGATAAGGTGTCCACCCCTTGTCTTCGGAAGAAGTCTCCCGTATTTTTGATGTCCATGCGCAGGAACTCCAGGGATCGCGGGTGATCATGCTCGACGCTCTGGGACACGTCGATGATGTATAACTGCTGCTTGTTGTACAGGATGTTGTACTCGCTCAGATCCGCGTGGACCAGCCTGCACACCTGATACATGCGCCTCATAATGCCCAGGAGCTGGGTATAGAGACGCTTCCAGAGCTCTTCGCCACCTTCCGCCTCGATAGTTGCGTCTCGTAACCGTGGATAGGCATATCCTCTTCTGTCACCGAGGAATTCCATGACCAGCACATGCAGTTTGAGCTGAATGGGCTCGGGGCAGGCGATCCCCGCGCCATGGATCCTCCTGAGGTTCCTGAACTCCTTCTCCGCCCACAGCTTAACCATCTTGCGATTGTTACCCTTCTCCGCTCCGGCCTTAAACCGGTGCTCACCCGTGATGTACCTCTCTCGGTCCTTGAAGATCAATATGGCGGTCTTGTATACCTTGACGGCCCTTTGAACAGCTGCCCCGTTGAGATCCGGATAGGCCACGGCGCCATACACGTTTGCTTCCTTTCCCGTGCTAATGGCGCCATGTATCTCGCTCATCACACCACGGTTGATCATCTGGAGGAGAATCATCCGTGTCCGCTGATCCAGGACCTGCTCGCTGGTGGCCCTGTCGGCCTTGTCCTTGTCCCGAGCCTGGTCTTCCTTGACATCGTCGAGTCTGATCTTCGCGGCATGCTTTGATAGAGCTGATATTTGATCGTCGATATTTGAGGCTGTGTTCGCTTTGGGCTTTTGCTGGTTCGTGTGCAAGGGCCTTTGCCGGTTGTAGTTTCTTGAGATGTCAGCCTCCCCGTCGAGATCCGAGTCGCCGTCTTCATCGTCATCGAATATGTCATCTAGATCGTTCTCGTCTTCCTCGGCGTTATTCTCTCCGGCGACGACAGGGGCGTTTGTCTCATGCTCCGGCTCGTTTGCGCCGCTGCGGGGGACCTCGGGGGCCGCGTCTATGGCCGTCGTTGCCATGTTGACTTGAATACTACGAAGAAAGAGTCCCTGATGTGTACGCCGTAGGTAGAGGTAAGTGGTTTGCAACGTTTTGTCTCCCGTAATAGTCACCACAAAGGCTTTTTATAAATGTAAATGTCTTAAGTTTTCTAGCTCCAGGTCTGATGCGTCACCATCTCGTATTGATTATTTTGCCCCTCGATAAAAGTGAATTGCCCCTCGCACCCCTCCGGCCTTTTTAGTGGGGCTCGACTTATCTTATCAGCGATCCCCCCCTGAAGCCCCCCATTTCCCCAAAACTTGGCTCCTCTATTCACATGCAAGGCATGAAATTGAGAGGAGTGGATTCCCCTTTCGAGAAGTTGCAATGTGCAATTCCTTGAAGGGACAGTGGGAACAACGTACTGTGCAGGGTCTAAAGCGGGCATATCAAGAGCTGCACCCTTCTTGGGTCTCTTCCAATATCCACCGTATCAGCCCCGCACCGTATTGCTTGGTTATCATATCCAAGCCTGATTAACTCGTCGAAAGGGTTTCAACTGCACAAGGATCGTCCGCGATGTCCCGTGCAGCGTTACAGTCGTATTGGAGAATGACCACTACCCCCGTGATAGAAGACCGGGGCGGTCTGTTCTGGATTCTGAGGAGATAATCAGCAAAGTGATCGACTATAAGGAGGCATCCACTCCCATGATGTTGGCATTTGTAGTTCTACACTTCTTCGACTAGGAGGAGTATCATGTCTATATGCCACTGCAAATTGTTCCGTAATTATACGTGGATATGGATAGGTTTTGGGTTACCTTGACATTGCTAATAATATGGCTTTCCAGTCTGTCCCAGACCCCCTCTATCGTACGAGTGCCCTCCGCTAATACGACCTAATAGCAGCGGCAGGCGCAAATGTGGAGGGGATCCCTAAGGCCCCTTTCACGAGTTCGGGCCATGGTGTCTACTCCGTCTCAGACCTCAATGGCATAGTTGTAGACTCCCAACACTCCGACGCTCACGATGAAACAGGGGAGACTCTGATCCCGCCCAGCCTTAGCGACTTCGCTGGCACGTTTGGAGAGGATCTGCAGAGCGTACTAGATATAAAGCTCGACGTCTCTGTAGCCGACACTGCCGCGCTGGATTCTATCTTTCTTACCGTAAACGAATCGGTGGAGTATCTCGATGCGAGCGGTGCCCCAACAGCAGAGGGGTACACGCTCACGATCTCTCCCTCGGGCATAGTGATATCAGGGGCTAGCCCGCTGGGCGTGTGGTGGGGAACTCGAACGCTTCTGCAGCAGGCCGTCCTATCCGAAGGCTCAATGCCCCTCGGCCAGACTAAAGATGCTCCTGGCTGGGGGATCCGGGGCATGATGCTCGATGTGGCGCGACATTATTATCCACCCGAGGTGCGTTCTCCAGGGCCTTGTGCTCCCAGAAGGCTTTTATTCACGAATACAAGCACCTCTTAACGGCTCATAATACCGAACGCAAACTGACACTTGCCATGGAATAGTTTCTTGTCGAGCTTTGCTCCTATATGAGTTTCTTCAAGCAGAATACATTTCACCTACACCTTAGCGACAACCTCTATAATAATGTCAGAACCTATTCGAGGGAACGCTCATTGGAGCTGTATGCCCGGTTCCGTCTCTGGTCGGATTCCGAAGAAGTAGCCGGCCTGAACAACCACAAGAACGAGTCCTACACCAGAGAGCAGTTCGAGGAGATGCAATCCGCCTGCGCTGCCCGCGGGGTCACCATTATCCCGGAGATAGAAGCGCCGGGGCACGCCCTCGCCATTGTACAGTGGAAGCCAGAACTAGGCCTAAGCGACGACCTATCGCTGCTGAACATCTCGCACCCGGACACGATCCCGACGATGAAGACCATCTGGAGCACGTTCCTGGACTGGTTCCACAGCAAGACGGTGCACATCGGCGCCGACGAGTACACGGCCGACGTGGACGACTACAACCGGTTCGTCAACGCGATGGCGGCGCACATCCGCTCGGCGTCGAGCAAGGGGACGCGCATCTGGGGCACGTTCCCGCCACGGCCCGAGTATGGCGACGGGAACATCAACAACGCCGACGTCTCCGTGCAGCACTGGGCCTTCTTCGAGGACAACCCGTACCACGACTACATCCGCAACGGCTACGCTGTGCTCAACTCGGACGACACCTTCTACACCGTGAATAAGTGGTCGGGCAGCTACCCGCAGAAGGTACCCATCGCGCGCACGTGGAACGGCGACCCGGCCACGGTCGGCGGCGGCATCTGGCACCCGCACGTCTTCGACACCAAGGACCCCGCCAACAACCCCGAGCGCTCCGAGCCCCTCGTCCTCGGCGCCGTGACGCCCTTGTGGAACGACTATGGCGCTAACGCCTCCACATACTCCGAGGCGTACTACATGTGGCGTGAGGGCATCCCCGCGCTCGCCGACAAGCAGTGGGGCGGGGATCTCTCGGAGCCCGCCTTCTTCGCCGCGTTTGAAAAGCTGCACCCGCTCATCCCGGGGCAGGACCTTGAGCGCGCCGTGAAGTCGAAAGGTCCCGTGATATTCAACTTTACCGGAACCACCGGCATCGTCGACCAATCGGGTAACGGCTACAACGCCACGACGTCGTGCCCTCTGACGACGGAGTCAACATGGGCGATTGGCCCGTCCTGCTCGTTCGAGACGCCGCTGCGGTCCAAGGGCCGCAACTACACGCTGTCGCTGCGTCTCCTCGTCGAGGACGTCTTCGAGGACGACGCGACGCTCATTCGTGGGGCGGACTCGGCGCTCATGCTGACCCCGGACATCACGCTGTTCGCTGCGGGCACGCACTTCCGCCTGAACTCGACGGTGCCCGTTAGGACCTGGGTTGACCTCAGCATCGTCGGGCTCGGGGACCGCACGTTTGCTAGAATGCGGAGGACGAGCCTCGATGCGGTTTTACCCGGGGCCAGCGGTTCGGCAGAGGCGGGCAAGGAGGAGGAGAAGGAGGAGTTCCTGGCGCGGCTGGGCGTCAATGGTGAGTTCTTCGTGTGGACACCTGTCGCGATCGAGGCCCCGGTTGCGGAGCTGGGGGGAGCGGATGCTGGGTGGACTGGGCAGCTCGCGTCTTTGAGCCTGATTTCTGAGGTTTAGTTGCTGCAACGGTACGTTTTGGGGAAGTTCCTGTCAGGGAGGGCATTTGCCCCTATTTGCAAATTCATGAATAGCCACAGCAATTGCGTATTGCTAAAAGTTTCGCGTAATAAATTGCCAGGTATGACGTATTGAGACTTCCCCCGCATAAAGACTTCCCCATATCCGCGGTGGTTCTCTATTTCAATTCTACTTTATCCAGACGATCTCACCCCTGGTTAACAAGAACGTTGAGCCCCTTTCACACATGACTACGGCTGAGTCCGCAACAATGTACCCACTAATTCTAGCGGGCGGCAAATCGACTCGTATGGGCTCTCCTAAGCACCTCCTCAAGCTTCCCAACGGAAAGCCCCTTTATCAACACCAGGCGGACGTCCTTCGGGCCGTGCTCACCGGGCCGAAGGTCCATATTTCGCTCGCGCAAGAGTCCCCACTCGATGAGACGCTGCAGTCCGCCAGGAGGCATTCCGAGAAGGCCAAGGCCCCGAATGGACCGGAAGACGGTGGGCTAGAAGTTATATTCGACTCCAATGCCAACAGCTCGGCGGAATCAAAGGGCCCAGCCGAAGGCATTTTGTCGGCGTATAACGCATGCCCCGACGCGACATGGCTTGTTGTCGCATGCGACTATCCGTATATCGCCAGCGCCATGCTCCAGTATCTGATAGGGTCATACAATCCTCCGGTAACTTGTTTCCTGAATTCTGAGGGCTTCTGTGAACCGCTTCTTGGAATCTGGAGCCCGGCCGCCTTGGAGCGTCTCGCCGAAAACGTCGCGAGGGGCAAGTCGGGCCCCGCGGCCACCGTTCGGGAAGTCAAGGGGACTATGTTGACCGTTCCGGAGGGCTGCGAAGCATGGCTTGTAGATGTGAATAGACAAGCAGACTGGGAGGCGGCATTGGAGAAATTGGCGGCTTCCGTATGAGCTGCACATTCTGCGGCTAGGTACCAACTCATATTGGCCAGCCCCTAGACGACATAGGGTAACAATCAAACGTGTCCCCTTCAGATATATCGTCTTGTTCGATGTGAGCCCAGCAATTGGAAATGATATATGGCTGTAGCTTAGCCGGACTTTGTTGCTTACTCAGCCTTACAGTCGGCCCGGAGGTAGAGCTGAATTTCAGCACACCATGGCAGAAACGATCGATACTAGACGCGTGACCGTTGCGGCCTTTATTGCAAGAATTCACTTCTGAGCCGGGCACACTCGGTTTGGCCCGCATTGGGACTTCCTGTGGCTTACCCTGAAGTTCTCGTAGATACGGCACCACCAAGAACCTGAAGCATGCGGCGGCAGCTCCTGGGTTTCCCGGCAGCCCGAAGAAGGCCGTCTTTCCTTTTCCAGAAGGCAATAGCGCCAGTATAACGGGATGGCCGGGACGTATTGCAAGCCCGTGAAACACGACTTCCGCGCCGATAGCCTCCAAAGCGGTCCGGACAAAGTCGTATTTCCCAGCCGAGACCGCCCCGCTAGATACGAGGACATCATACACAGACTGTCCTGTTATTTCTCCAATCTCCTTCATAAGTGTATCCAGGTCATCCGTTAGGGTGCCCAAGAACGAGGCGCTCGCTCCAGCTTCTCGACAGGCGACTGTCAAGAACGGCCCGTTCACATCGCGAACGGTGGCCTGGCCGGAGACGAGTTCCTTTCCGGTTGACAAGACTCCCACGGACGGCCTCTTCACCACCAGAACGCTGTCGATCGCCACCGACGCAAGCGACATGACGTGCGCGGTCTCAATAGTCTGGCCAGCCTCCAATACGACGTCACCCCGCGCAATGTCCTCCCCGGCAAGTCTGCGATTCGCATTCCTCGAGACGGGTTTGGAGACCAAAATACTACCCTTCTCCTCGGGGCAATACCGGGTATCCTCATACTTCACGCAAGCGTCGAAGGGCTCTCCCCGCGTCTCGTGGGCCGGGAATCTGGCGCCGGTCATGATCTCCACGGCGGGGGGCAGGTCCTCGACGACGCCATTAGGGATTACGGGGGGCTCCTCGCCCGCTGCGATGATGCCGCGGACCCGGAATCTCGCCGGCGTCTCCGGGGATGCGTGCAGGGTATGCGCGGAGGAGATTGCGAAACCGTCCATAGCCGAGGAGTCGAACTCGGGCGTGGACAACGGGCTTACATGGTCGCAAGCGGCTATCCTGCCCACTCCTTCTGTGATTGGGACGCGCTCCTGGATGTCGGTAGGTGACTTCCTCCGTCGTTGCTCACGGGCGATGTCACGTATCCTCTGAAGGGCGGCCGCATATGGCATCGACATCGTGTCAATTTCTTGCTTGGGTGGGCTACATGGTAAAATTGGAGGCAAGCGGGGGTGTGGTGCATCACTGAGCGTGACCTTTTGTATATAACCGACAGCATGGAATACAGGTTCTAGGATCTACGACCCAGTCAAACCGTCTACGCTCGTTAGAGTTAGTCCAGCGCTAATGTGTAATGGATATGCTCAATTAAGAAACTACTGCAACGGTGATGTTCCTGTGAGGTAATAGAGACGGCGGGGCTACTCCCCGTTCATCCAAAAATGGCACGACCGCCGCCCCGAGAAACCGGAAAACCTGCGCAAGATCCCTGTCTTGTATCTTCCCGGAGAATCCCACATCTCCGGGTCTATGTACTAATCGTCACCCGGCAGCGCGGGGACCAACAGGGTCTGCGGGGCGCGCACCTTGATCTGCTTGCTCACCCAGGCCTGCATGCGCCGGAGGTCCGTCATACTGTCGCCGACGACGGCGTAGAACTCCTCGTCCCAGATGGCCTGGCTGACGGGCTGGAGGGCGTTGAGACAGCTGGCGATGTAGCCGAGGTACATCTCGAGCCCCTGCAGCGCGTCGAGGACCTCGTACTCGGTGTGCCGGCAGTCCTCCCTGGGGAACAGGGACTCCTTGAGGACCTCGGCGCGGTGGGTGCCCTCGGTCGCGTCCTCGCCGAACTTGTCGACCTGCGGCCGGAATTTGGATTCCATCTCCCGCCCGATGCGCAGAAGCACCTGCAGCCCCGCCTCCACCTCCGAGTCGTTGATCAGCTTCGGGATCAGGTGCTCGTAGATGTCGATCAGCTGTATCATCGTCTCGTGCGTGTTGCCCATCCAGGTCACCAGCCTCCGACGACGGTTCGTCAGGTCGTCGTCGGAAATGGTTTTCGCGGCGTCTTTGCTCGACACCTGGGCTACGGCTTGTGACTGCTGCTCGCGGATTTGTACCTGCTGCAGCGTTCTGGCCTGGTCCGGGATCTTCTCGATCCTGATTGCTCCAGCTTTAAACGAAGGTTGTTTAGATATTGGGTCCCACCGTGCTGCGGGACATGTCAGCATTGACGGACGATTAAAACCCAAGAATGCCATTGCTTACCCATCGTAAGTTCATTGGCCGCTCTCGCTCTACCATCTTCGGAATCCCAGTATCCGAAGTGAAAGGGTATGAACGTCTGTCCAGGGCTGACGCCACCCACGAGGGCCTTCATCTCCACCGCCCCTCGTTTAGATCTCACAATCACCATCTCGTTATCCTCTACGCCAAATCGCGCAGCATCCTCCTTCGAGATTCGAATAGCGGGCTCTGGACAAGCCTGCTGTAGCTGAGTACGCCCCGTCTTGGTGCGCGTATGGAATTGAAGGGCTTTTCGGCCGGTCGAGAGCATCAGCGGGTACTCCTCATCGGTGGCCTCGATTGGGGGGTTGTAGTGGCAGGATTTCAAGACGGCCCGGCCTGCCGGGTTGAACTTCTTGTACTCCTCCTTCGAAAACGGCGCGCCGGTCTCGAGGTCGTGGCCGAAGCTTTCGCAGTAGTCGATGTCGGTGAAGAAGTGGCCGTCGGTGAAGAGGCGCTCGGTGCCCTGCGGGTTGGCCTCATTGCACGGCCACTGGATGCCGGAGCCGCCCGTCAGCTTCTCATAGGTGAGGCCGGTGTAGTCGCAGGGGCGGCCGGCGGACAGCTTCTTCCAGGCCTCGAAGACCTCCTCGGACGTCGTCCAGGGCAGCAAGTCGTTGCCGTCCTTGTCCTTGAAGCCCATCCTCCTGCCGTAGTCCAGGAAGATCTCGAGGTCCGACCTTGCCTCGCCCGGCGGGTCCACGGCCTTGTGCGAGAGGTGCACGGTGCGGTCCACGTTCGTGAAGCAGCCCGTCTTCTCGGCCCACTGCGCCGCGGGGAGTACCACGTCCGCCACGGTTGTCGTCTCGGTCATGTAGATATCCTGGCACACGACGAAGAGTTCCGGTTGCGTCAGGAGTCCCCGGACCTTCGCGAGGTTCGGAAGGCTGACCAGCGGGTTCGTGGCGGATATCCAGAGCATCCTGATAGACCCGTCCGCGATATACTTCAGTAGGTTCTCGATGTGAGTCGGCTCGTTCCAGTGGGGAACCCGGATAGGCGCGATATTCCACATCCGTGCTAGCTCGTTCATATGGTCCGGGTTCAAGTGATTACGAAAACCCGGAAACTCTCCATCGCATCCAGCTTCTCGGTTATTCTGAGCGGTCGGCTGGCCGTTCATCTGTAAGATCCCGCTTCCCGGCATCCCGATCAGCCCCCGGAGAAGATTGATATTGTTGATTTGGCACGCGCTCGCGGTCGCTTGGTTCGACTGGTAAACTCCCTGTAACGCCGTAGACAGCAGGCTCTTCGTGGTTCCCAGTATCCGAGCCGCTTCCTTGAGCTGTTCAACGGGGACACCCGTGATCTCTTCGACGTATTCGGGAGTATACTTCTGCACAGTGTCCCTCAACTCCTCCACACCGACGGTGTGCTTCGAAATGTAGTCCTCGTTAATCCACTCATTCTCGAACAAGAGGCGCTGGATCCCGTTCAGCAGCGCCATGTTAGTACCGATCTTGGGAGCCAAATGCACAGTAGCCTTCTGAGCGGTCGCCGAGTTGCGCGGATCGACCACGATCAACTTCGGGGGGTTTGGACCATGCAGCCGGTCCAACACGCGCGCCCACAGCACAGTCTGGGTGGCTGCCATGTTGTGACCGACCAAGAATATGCAGTCGGTGTAGTCTATATCGCCGTACGATCCCGGCTGCCCGTCGGAGCCGAACGACTCCCTCATAGATGCGGCTGCCGTCGCCGTACACAGGCGAGTATTCCCGTCCCTTATTCGCCTTCAATCAGCAGCTGAACCTTAGGATCTGGACTTGATTCACCTACATGTGGAGAGTGTGAAGGCCGGCCTTTCCGATGAGAGCTAAGGCATAGTACTCCTCAAGAAATAGCTGGCCCGAGGTGTAGAAGGCAATGCTGTGATTCGTCAGGTGCTTCGCGAGTTTCTTCGACTTTTCGACGATGAGATCCATCGCCTCGTCCCAGCTCGCGGGCTCCAGCTTGCCATTCTTCCGAATAAGAGGCTTGGTAAGCCGGTCGGGTTGGTTCATAGAACTCCATCTATTCGCGCGGCGCATTAGCTATCAGGGAGTATGTTTCACCCCTTAGACCCGAAACTTGAGTGTAGGGCATCATACGCACCCGTGCAGTCCCTTCGGGCCCAGTCGCCCCTTGTTCACGCGATCAGTGACCCGGCCTCGAACCCCAACGACTTTCCCATCCTTGACACCGATGTCTAAGCCGCAACCGTTGCTAGGACATCATTAGAAAAGATACCGTAATATCTCTATATGTATCAGGGAGCGTAGCACTATACCTGCAAAGAACACAAGCACTCTGCACCCATTTCTCGGGTTCCTCATCACATGCCTTGTCTTCGCGAGGAGGCCACTCGTGCTTATACGGGGTTCGCGGCCCCCATATATCCTCGATGGAATCGCGCGTCTGGAAAGCCGGCGCACCACAGAGCTGACTCCCCATTTTGAACTGTTGTTCCGGGACAAACAACGTATAATCTCAAGAGCGGAGTTGCCAACCCAACCAGCGAGTAGTCCTACATATATCCAGCAGTCAGCAGCCGGGCCCGCCGCTGCACTCTTGTTTACTACTATACACCCGCCCCCCCGGCATCTCCAGGAGCACGCCTGGTTCCCATTATTAATAGACTCGCTCCCATCAGTCCAGTTAATTAGGCTAGAGGCCGCGCTAACGCGACTCGCATGAGTTGTTGCGCGGGCCCCGCCGCGGACGATACCTGTTTGGAGGGCGGCATTCCTTCATTGATGATCTCGAGATGATGTCACAAGAAGCAGTGAGCATGCCGCGGAGATAATTCCTGCGATCCATACGTACCCCAATACCGCCAATTCCAGGGCAAAAGGTTCAGGGATTGCTGCTCTGGGAATAGGTATTAGGCAATCCGCAGTTCATTATTATTTTCCCAGTGCCCAGGCGTGCATAAAAGCCCGCCCGTAATGGGGCACAGCGGCGCAACTGCGTAGTAAGACATTGAGTTGCGATCAGGCGAGATGACGGTTCATTTTTGAGTTTCTCCAGGCCCTTAGCGCGAGGACCCTTCAGGGGCTAGCTCTACTGTGCCTTAATTCAATTCAATCCCTGACCTTGATAACAGAATCCATAAGATGGAGAAAAAGTCGTGCTAGTTGGCCCCCTGTATAGTTCGAGTCTTACAGACATGTTTGACCAAGGCCTGCCGAAAGGTTGTGGTCAGCCCATCGCCTATACATGTTGCAAATTAGCATCAATTTAACTGTATTTTAATATGTCACGTTAGTGCGTCGACTTTGTAATTTGAATAATACAGGGGCTCTTATACATCTTTGCTATGTATTGCTAAAGCCAGTATTTCCTTCAGACTTACGCTACCCCCCTGGTTCCCTCTGCGATACAGGCTTAACCTTCCCCCCTTTATATGCACCACGCCTTACTCCTTGCTGCGGCGGCTTGTGTAGGCAAGACTCTCGTGTTTATCATCAGGCGGCCAGAGGCTTGTCTTCGTATTCCATTCATCCACCCACAGAGGTCGCGGGTCCAGGACCCAGGCCAGTGACTAATTGCGCGTTCAGTGCGGGCCGGCATTGAATCCGCTCCTCTAAGTAACATACAGCTATCTTCTGGTATCTAGCTAGCGTACTGTACCTTCCGTTCGTAAGATGGGGGATACGATGCACCATCTGTTAGTCACACTAACCTCAAGAGCTTTCTCGACCCGACAGCAAAAGCAAACTCTCTTGTTTCCCACCGTCCACTGTTTATCATCAATACCATGACACGTTTCCTTTGATAGTCTACGAAACTTCCTTGTGCTGTGTGTGTATGTAATACCAGTCGGCCCTGGATGGATAGAGGGATGGAATATCCGCCCCAGACTGAGGGCTGCTTCATTCGGTCCGAACACTGACATGAGCATTTTTGCTAGGTGAAGGAAGCCTTCATATATATGATGTGACAATGGGGCCGATATGGTACAATCACACAACCGTCCTACAGAGCCAACTAAAACGCCCGTGACATGCAGACCACGTGGCAGTCTCAGCAAACGTGTAATGAAGACAGGCCGCAACCGCCCGAGCGGAGAAAAGAACCAATGAGGGATAAACGCGTTTATGCAAGCTTTAAGTTTCTCATGAGGACTTCGCTGCCGGCTCAGCCGTGTTTGGGGAAGTTTCTGGCGGCGTTTTGATAGCATCGGGCTGCGGGAGGGCACTCGTGTCGACCTCTGGCTGATCGCTATAGTCTATTGACGCGGGTTCTTCCTCGACAGGGCCATCCAGGGCTGTAGGCGTGAAAGCATCGTTATCTTCGACGGGTGCGGGGTCGTGACCACGGCCACTGTTACTGGCCGATACGCCAACGGCTGGGGCACCTCCCTCGGCGATCATCTGTTTCGTCGAGCTCACGATCTTATCAGCCTCGCTCACTTTTCCTCCTGAGTCGGCTGAATCACCCTCCACGCCGATGGCATTGTCTTTGTTCTGCTGGCTTTTGAGCAGTGCCGCCTTGTCAAATCGCACAATCATGCAAGACAGATTGTCCGTACTGAAGCGGGAAAGTGCGTGATCCACCAAAAGCTTCGAGGCGGCTACCGGATCCTGTATATCGCGGACCAAGTCAACGGCTTCCTGATCAGAGCACACGTCCCAGAGCTAGCAAGTATTAGCATTGATTCGCGTTGTTAAGAGTCTCGTAGTCATTCTTACCCCGTCGCAAGCGATGATGATAAACTCATCCAGCTCCGCCTGGATGACGGTTTCCGTCGTGTACGGGTGGCCCGTCACGAGATCTTTCATGTAGGTATCTCCAAGGGCGCGGGTCACAGCCAGTACCCCGTTGACACGGTTGTTGAGGATCAGGCCGCCGGCGTTGGCAATCCGCTTTCCCTCATTCTCGTCGCTACCCTTGTGGTCGTAAGAGAGTCGCAACGCCTTCCCGGCCCGACATAAGATGATGCGAGCGTCACCGACGTTTGCAGTATAAAGAACACGTTGTCTTTGCGCGGAACCTTTTAGCTTTGCATGAGCAGCCTCGGGTACAGCAATGCTACTGCTGTCATCTTCGGTCTTGCCTTCCTTAGACTTCGATGCCTCGTTAGCCTTGGAAGCAGCCGCCGCTGCCGGGGCAATAGCCTGGGAGCCGGTCGCAGAATTCGAGCTAGGGACGCGATCCTCCCAGCGGAGGACGGCTATCGCGGCGGTACAGCCACTGTTCTTCAGAGGCAGCTTCTCCAGTTGAGCATCGACGTTGGTGAAGGTTTGGTCTAGTAACTCGGGAATAGGAACGTTGGGATTTTTCCTTATCGTTTCCTCGAGAATGAGATGCAGCTTCTTGCCACACCAGTCGGCGGCAAAGGTGCCAGCATGGCCGTCAAAGATGGCGAAATATCCGTTATCTGTCTCCATCATGTCCTGCGCAACACGTTCCAACTGCGCATCGAGCCCCTCTCCAGAGTTATGAGACTTCAGACTCTGGCTTCCGGCGTCGGTAGCGAGCTGGGGCGCGGGGGTATGGAGGAAGTTGTAGAGGAAGGCATGGGTGTCCTCCATAGTACGACGGCATTTCTTATTCCTGTCTTCCCAGACGCCGACACGGAAGGTAGATCGAGGTCCGGGGGTAGAGTCGCCGGCGGAATTGTTATGCTGACCTTGAGGTACGGCAAGAGACTGGTCTTGCTTACCCAGCTTCTGCAGGGACGTTTGAGTGTTGAGGTCGCTGTTGCTCCTGCTGGCCTGGGAAAAGTTCAATGAGTTCTTCGCACTAGCTATAAGGCTGCTGGCCTTGCTTCCCACGCCGCTACTCCTCCGCTTCTTCTCCGTCCCCGTATCGGCGTGATGTCTTCCCGGTGGGCTGCCATTGCCACTACGCTTCTCCCCGCTAGTAACATGATCGGATGGCTTCGTGCCATCGGTCTTAGCATCGGGCGATGGGGACTTCTTGTCCGACTTCGAGGATTCCGATGCTGCAGGTTCGGACTTGTTTGCAGCGGAGCTAGAACTTCCGCCGAACATTCTATTCAGCAGACCTCCCTGCGAAGAGAGACTGCGCCGCTTGCCTCCTGCCAGATTTCCGAAATGTAAAAAGCACTCGAGGATAAGGGGTGTGGTGCCTGCTGAGCGAGCCTTATGTAGAAGACTCTTGCGAGTGGTCGATAGGTTGGCGGGGTTGGAGGATCGGCAAAAGCAGGGGTCGAATTCGGCTGTGCAGCAGACACTACAAAGATGGTGTTGTCGTTGTGATAGGCTCTTAACAGCAAGCGAGACGGCGGCGAATCGCTTAATGAGTAGAAACTACCTTAGAAACTTGGAGGGTTTCGTACGCGGCGAATACACAGGATGTGTGACGTAGGAGTTATGCTTCGAGGCGATCGGTTCGTACCTACAAAAAAAGGGATAAATGATCTCTTGTCAGTCCGCCTTTTTCTCCACGTCCGGCAGGCGAGCAAGATAAATGGATGCTACTGTATAATGCAATAGAGCGCAGCGGGAGAGAGTGGACACAAGAGCATTTGCCTGGCCCTAGGCGCATGTAGTCGACCCGGCGTAGAGAAAGACTATGTTCGTATTAATGGGAAGACCTGGGCCCTCAGGCAAACAACTAGTCGCCTTAACAGGTAGGTAATCGTGGCAACACGATGATCGAGCGTAGGTTGCACGCTGCTACCTAAGGATGCGTCGGGAACAATGAACAATTTGGTAGGGACGGCTATTGCTCGTTCCGCCCTCGGTGAATCGGGGCTTCGAGGATAGAGACGACAAAGAAAGGGAAGGCGTTGTAGGACAGGAAAGCATGATGCATTCAGAGGGATAGAATATAGTAGAGCCCGGGGGGTTGTAGATGACGTCCGAGAACTCACTGAAACTGAACGTATAGTAATAAGTAGTACTACTTTCGCACTTTCTCTACTTGTCGCGTTGATGCTACAGATCGGGCGTTATCGTTCGACGGAATAGACCTTAGGCGCCTCTTTGAATCTAACAGTTGATTGATACGTATCCCCATGCGCCTGGCAACCGCTTCAGAAAATCATCGAATATCGAAGTTATGAACTGTTGAGACTCGCTCCGCTTCCTCATGCAGGATTCCTTTTTCCCTTTAAGTGCGGGGTTGTGTGATTGAGTTTCGTATGTAACGTACGAGGTTGATCAATGGCTGTCGATTGCTTGATTTGTTTCAGGTTATGAATCACAATCCCTCGCCTTGCTTCGTTGACTTTACCGTGGGTTTGGGATTGGGGTTTGGGGAAGGAGGTAATGTGATTGAATTGGTGAGGATGATGGAATTCACGGGTCCAACCTACTCCACGTCCATGACCTGGAAGGTCGCCTTCCCATGCAGCTTAGGCTCGGCGGGGAAGGCCCGACGGTTCGGCCGTCCACCTGCCTTGCAGGTAGGAGTTCAGTGGGTTGCGCCACCTGAAGCTACCGTAAGCTCTCGAACTACATACAGGCATCGTGCTGTCTTTACGTGGTCCGTGCTTGCACCCTCCGGCGTGCATGTGGGGAATGCAACTTACAACATGACACTCGTCATGCTCGGCTGGGCAGATCTATTTGAGTTATTACATTTCTAAAAGAGATGTTTTCAAGCTTGTCTATCGTACGTAATCTTAATAAGGCCTCCACGTATCGTGATTGACGCACCCGGCTTGTCCAAACGAGCTGCCTTCTCAAAACCACATCTGTATCCGGAGTCCCTTCCCATAACAGTTACGAGAACCATGATGTAGAGACATGGGTAAGTATATGACAATCCTTAGAGGTTATAATTTCGACCTTGTCATTGTTCATTTTAATCTTGGCCACAATAGCAGAATATGATATTAGTGATATCTCGCGGCCGGCATCCCGGGACCAGGGGCCGCACTTGATCCCGTCAGCATCCGACCCACACTAGGCGTCGACGGGGAGAGAAGTAGGTCACCGCGCTTCAATGTCATGCACTTTGCTCAGCAGAAATTCCCCTTACCAAAACGCTCTGTTTGGGGGTGTTTCCGGTTCGAGATAAAGGGTCCAGGAGAGCAAGGAATGAGCGGGTAGTTTAGAGAGAGGGATGAGAAGGGCGGGTGGTCCGTTGGATACTTCAAGGACGATTCTCTGTTGAGCGTGGATCGATAACTGTGATGTAATAACAATGTGCAGCAATCGTCTCCTACCAGACAGCCGACGAGAAACCGTAACATGCAGAGTAACGCCCGAAACTCCGTACGTCACTCTTGCTTAACCTCTCCACATGAAATTGCGACATGGTGGTCGGTGCCGCGGATCCATAAACGGTCTTGCAACTCCGTGCTCAACTACCTTCTTAGACTGTCAAGGCGGGCTTGAAGGTCGTCATCACCGGGATCGCCTCCACCACCGCTCGGACCACCGATCGCCTGGGCAATGCGTCCCTCTGGCGCTTTCTCGGCTTGTAACCCGGTGGGCGTCTCCCCGAACTGCGGAGATGTTAGATCTTCTGAGACCTGTTGTCTAGTACGAACTTGCGGGCTACTCACGGCTCGATTGAGGTCTACGCCGATTTCTTCCAGTACCTGTTCTACGACCTCGTCTCCCTCCTCCTCCAAGCCAACGTCCATAGCGTCGTCGACGGCGTCGTCCATCATCTCCTGCCGTTGCTCCATTATGTCGTTCTCTCGTTCGAATTCCATGGCGATGCGCTGTAAGGCAGGTAGGTTCATCGACCGGTTCATGCTGCCGAGGGCCACGGTGGCGCCCTTCATGGCCTGCATCATCTGCTCGTTCGTTCGATGGGTCTGCGGCGGTCGAGGTCAGCGTTCTGCCACGGCACCAGTTGCCTCTTCCAACCAACCTGTAAGCGCAGTGATATCTTCTGCAGTTGGCTTCTCATCCCGTAAAACTTCTCGATGTACCTATGGACAAACGCAATATCAGCTACCCGGTCGCATTCAAGAAGAGCCGATTCTCCAGGTTATGGAAGGGTATCCCGCACCTTCTCGTCCGAACCAGGTCTTTCGCTTGGATCTTGGCTGCGCCCATCTGGCCCTTCTGCGCGCTCTGCTTGATCTGGTTCACGAGAGTCTTCTCTTGCTTCTCGAGCTTCACGCGGACCTGGTCGAGTTCCCGGATGGCCTTATCGAGCATTCGCTGGTTCTTGCGTAGCCGCTCGGCGGGCGTCATGCGCTTGCCGAAGGCCCATTCTAGAATCTTACCATATCATCGTCAATTCTATACTAGACACAGCGCCGAGGTAGATCACGGCATGTGTTTGCTTACATTCATGACGTTGGAGTGAAGGGGATACGGGGCGGTCGCAATAGTGGGTAAGGCCGACAGCTCAGCCGAGATAGCAGGAGAGGCCTCTAGCAGAAATGAACTAGATTATGGCTTCGACGTAAACGTACAACACCAGGCCGCTGATGATGACTTCGGTTGTAAACGTAGAGGTTCTAGCGGCGGCTGGGGGCAGATACGGGATGGATAACAGGTATGAAGCTACCTAGGGCAAGTACTAGTAGTACCAAGGCATCGTCGCTTATCAGCACCGATTAGCGCTTCGGTACCTGATGCACTGTACGTGAGGCTCGCTTTTGGCAGGTGGCAAGGTGGGGCTCGGGTGGTGGACGCAGTGCAGTGACAATTAGGTACCTGCCTGAGTTTGGGGGAAGCACTAGAGCATGACATCAACTGCAATGCTGGGAGAGAGTCGACTTGATCTTGATACAAAGTACCTACACATCAGTATTATATTATACGTGTTAACGAAGTATCCCGTTAACCACTAAAAGCTGGCCTTACCTCTAAGCCGGTTAAGCAACCCATTTAGCGACATATTTATTTAGCAGACTCGGAACGAACCCCTCCCAGATTGCAAGTGCCCGCTACATTATCCGACATCAGGGTCGGTCGGGGTCGGGGTACTTTTACTGCGGAGACGGAGGGAAAAAAAAGAGAATCATTATCACACCACCCTATCTTTCCCTACCTACATTCCCTACAGTAGACGCGCCACCTTTTTCACCGCATCCTCTAACAAACAACTAACTCTAGATCAACACGTCGGCCCTGATGGAGCACAGATTGCAGAACAGCCACTAGCAAAGAAGATGAGCCAGCAGTATTCTAAGCGCAGGGGCAAGGGCAAGGGCAGGTCCCCCCCTCTGGGACACAACGGCCAAGACGAAGACAACCAAGCTGAACACAGCCGGCAAGCCGCCGCCGATACCGATGTTCCGTCACCCACACAGTCCTCCGGAAGACCAGCTTACATGACTGTCGGCTCTGGTTCCACATCTCATCACGCCGCTCGGCTTCAGTCACTCATCGACAACGATTCCGGATACGGTGGTAGCATAGCAGGTGACGATTTCATGGCCGCCGGATCGGCTTCCTCGTCCTCCAAATTTCCTCTCGGGTCTCCTCGGATTGATCCCACCCTTAACGGAGATATGCGACATTCGTCCCAGACTAGCCACAGCCCGGATCCTCGAGGTCAAGATGCCGCCATCCACCAGCTATGGTACAACAAGCATCGGGTCACTCTGGGTCGGGCCATCAACCAGGTCGTCGAGCTTTTGGAGGGCTTACGGGAGATGAATGCGACCTGGCCCGCCATCTACCCTACTGTCCAGCGAGCTGATATTGCCTCACTCGACCATTCCGTGCCCCGCCCGGGCATTCAGCATACGGCGTCCGCTGCCGGCGACTACATGCCGCCGCCCCACCCGCGACCCCTCCAGCGATCGATGACCAGTCTCGAGGATCACCGTGCCGCCGAGTCGAGTAGGGATGCCGAGGGCAAGACTGTCGTAGACGCCCCGAGATTAGTTACGCCCCAAATCGCCCACGAGTTCTCCGTTTTGAAGTTGGATTTGAAGTTGGGCACTCTACACCAGACCCAACTTGTCCACTCTCTGGAAAAGGGGTCCGTGGCTGCCCTGCTGGACGGCAAGATCAGCTCGAGCGTCCGACACCTCCAGGCGCTGCGCGAGCGCATAGAAGATACGGCTAGCAAAGTTCTCGTCACCGGAGACTTGAATGCGGGCAAGTCGACCTTCTGCAATGCTTTGTTGCGCCGCAAGGTTCTACCCGAAGACCAACAACCCTGCACGAGCATCTTCTGCGAGGTTCTCGACGCCAGAGATAATTCCGGCGTCGAGGAAGTCCATGCCGTTCACCTGAACGCTGTCTACGACCGACACGATGAGTCGACGTACGATGTGTTCTCACTGAACGACTTGGAGAAGATCGTCATCGACAACGCAAACTACATGCAATGCAAGGTTTACGTGAAAGACGTGCGGTCGGTCGACGAGTCCCTGCTCAACAATGGCGTAGTCGACATCGCATTGATAGATGCGCCAGGGCTCAATTCAGATACGACCAAGACCACCGCTGTATTCGCACGGCAAGAAGAGATTGATGTCGTGGTCTTTGTGGTCTCTGCTGCCAATCACTTCACGCAATCAGCCAAGGAGTTTATCTGGGCTGCCGCTTCGGAGAAGGCCTATATCTTCATGGTCGTCAACGGGTACGATGTCATTCGCGACAAGGAACGATGCCAGAAGATGATCTTAGACCAAGTCTATGGTCTAAGTCCACGGACCTTCAAAGAGTCCAGCGAGCTCGTGCATTTCGTGTCCAGCAATGCCATACCAACATCCCCATCTCCACCCGGCGGTCCCAACGGAGGCGGCAGCTCTAGTGGCGGAGGTGGTGGCGACGACCCCGGCGACGATCCTAAGGGGAAGGGCAAGGAAAAGGAGAAGTTGCGAGACTTCGAGAGGCTAGAGCAGTCGCTCAGGCGCTTCGTCTTGGAAAAGCGAGCAAGATCCAAATTAGCTCCCGCTAGGACTTACCTCATGAACATCCTCAACGACGTCAACACCCTGGCCACTGTCAATTCAGATGTCGCGCGGGCGGAGTTAGACCGAGTCGTGCAGGAATTAAGGGAGATCGAGCCGCAACTCGAGTCATCCAAGAAAGCCAAGTCAGAAGTGAGCGATCAAGTCGATCAGAGCATTGAGCAGACTTGCCAAGATGTTTACGACCACACCCGGACGACCCTCAACAGCGCCATTGCAAACGCTGGAGATAGCAACCTTGGTGTACCATATCCGGGCATCTTCAGCGCCTTCCAGTATGCCGAGCACATTAAAGAGGCACTGCTCGCAGAGATTTCGTCCTCAGTCGCCGACTGCGAAGAATACGCGCGGACGCAGACGGTCGCTGGTGTAAACATGATCAAGCAACTCGGCATGCTGCACCTCGGCGATGAATATCAGGACCTCAACTTCCGCGCCGACGTCATGTTCCGACGGAGACGGGATGCTCTAGCCAAACACGTCGACGTTCCTACCGAGATATCGGACTTCTTTGATTTCAACACACTCATGCAAAAGCAGGAGAAGCTGGCTGGCACTGGCATGGCCCTGACAGTAGCCACTGCTGTCGGTAGCCGCATGCTAGGTGGCATGGGCTGGATGGATCATGCGTTCACCGTAGCAAAGATCGTTGGCAATGATAACCTACGGAAAATGATTGTGCCGGGTCTTGTTCTAGCAGGTAAGTTACTATTCTACCCTCCACTTCCCCATAGTTATCCCCGCTATCCTTCATTCCCCCTTTGCCTCCATTCTCCAACTTCCAACCTGTCCATCGACAAGCAGACACGACGCTAACCCCTCTCGCGCCTAGTCGTCTCAGCAGCGGCCTACGTGCTCCAGCAGATCCCCAACTCGCTGCCACAGCGGCTGTCGGCCAAGGTGGCGGCGCAGCTCGAGGCCATCGACTACGTGCACACCAACGGACAGCGCATCTCGGGCTCGGTGCGCAAGGTGTTGCGCATCCCCGCCGACAACCTGCGCGTCGGCCTTCAGCGCTCGGTCGAGCAGCTCGGCACCCGCCGCGACGAGACCCTCAAGACGCGCGGCGAGAGCGAGGTCGCACTGCGCTACTTCGGCAACCTCGTCCGCAACAGCGCCAAGCAGAGGGCCGCCGTCGAGGCCGTCGACTTGGACGCGCATCCTGCTGCCATTCAGATGTGAGTGAAGATGAAAGTACAAAAGAAGCGGGAAGTAAGAGAGAGGGAGACGGGTCTGTGAAACGTGGGAAACGTAGATTGATGGATGATGATATGTGGAAATGCTTGCGCCATTGCATCAACATTACGGCTGGTCGGGCGTTTTCCGCGATATGACGTTTTCTAACTGAACTTTTTTCGATTACGACACAAGCACATATCGCCTCGGTTTTCTCTCTTAACACCTCGCAGAGCCGGCGGCGAGAAAAGACAACAGAACTATTGCGCAACCTTTCCTTCGTTGGTTGAACGTTAGCACTGACGATGAATCGATGGGATGATCGAACGACGTGCGGGGCAAAAAGGAAACCTCCAGCGAGAGTGACGGCTGGTGGGCTACCTGGTTGTTTTGGTCCGTAGACCAGCAGGTTGACGCGACCAGGCGGCCGGAGAAGGTTCCGTGGGAGTGAGTGAGGACGAGCTGGCAGGATAAGCGGTGGATGTAAATCTGCTTGCCTGCCTACTTGTCTGCTTGCTTGCTCGTGGGCTGTGGAGCTCGCGTGGTCGTGTTGTGAGCGAGTGAATACAGGATGCTGGATGCTGGGTGCTGGACGAGAGAAAAGGTGCCTCTGCGATTGGTAAACAGACTTATGGACCTAGGCAGCCTTTCTGAGCGATCCGAACCTGAACCCCCTCTTCTTACACTCCGTGTCTGGCTGCTTAGTCCTGGTGTCCGGCGCGTGGTGTCGGTTTGCCTTTTTGATGCCTAGGATAAAAGTGAAGTGCCAGAGGGATAAACCGAAAGTGGGGGGAATGAATAGACGTAAGGAGCTGTGGTTAGATAGAGTCAGGATACGGTACTCTAAGGGCTTGCTAGGAGACGTGCTGCCTGGTAGCGTGTGCGATGTGGAAAGCAGAACGGGATCGCTAGGGGAGATGGGAGGTAGGCGATGTGCTTAGGTTCGGAAAGGTGGTAGTACTCCACCAGGAAAGTTGACCTCTCTTCTCTGTTGTAACATCATGTTAAGATTGCTTGTCCCGAAGCCCGCAGTTTATGTTGAATCAGATCTCTAAGATTGGCCAAGCCCTTAATCACTAACTAAAATAGGGATAACTGTTTTAAGGAGTTTGGTTGCTTGACCAACTGCGAGGTGGTGTTTGGCCGTGGAGTAGGTGGTTTTGTTTACAGACGTATGTCAATGAGATACCGCGCTTTTTCCATGGCGCGTCCTCCTTACTGTAAAGTTTGCGTTTCAAATGTGATAGACGGTCTGACACGTCTGTTGGTTGTTTGTGTAAGGGTCCAAAACGGTTATGACAAGCATCCTAGGGGTATAAAGTACAGCGTTGAAACCCTTCTCCCTGGACCGCCATCGGGTGTCAACGCTTCTAGGTGTGGGCACTTTAGCCTTCCCTATGGTTCCAGGACGGCGGATCATGGCATAAAATCTAAGCTGAAGGCTATGTTCTCTAAAGCCAGATAGCGCTGGAATTCAAGACAAGCTCTGTGCTATATCTGGATTATACCACAATTCAATATAGGCTTCTCCCTCCGGTATCACGGCACGCAATTCCCACTAAACTGCCGTACCTGACTATATGACCCATTAAGTCTAATTAATCCGAATCCTCATGATAGGTCCTTCTTACTTTCTTCTTCTTCCTCAGATGGCTTAGCCTTTATCACCCAAAGGTGATCGGGGGAGTCGGCCGCGTCCGCGTTTTCACTGACAGATTTGACGTCGAGACTGGACCTGTCTCGGGCGAATCTCCTTTCATTTACTAATCAATTTGTGCACGGTCTCAGACTGGATCATTGTCAGACAGCTTGACACTTCGCAGGGAGGCTCGAGTATCTGGGGTGAGTCTAGGATAACCTGTACGAGCATTGCCTTAACGCCGGTCTGTTACCTACATCGTTGGCAGACGCTACGCCAAATATCAAGGACCCAAGGATCTTTCGGGAATCTACGGCTATTGCAGCACAATAGCCAACTTGAGCGAATACCTGTCGGTATATTCGTCAAACTTCTTCATCATCGTGCCGCGACAGCCTTGGAAGCTGTATGCAATTAGAGGCCTGCGCCAGGTCGAACGCCTTCTGTCGCAGAATAGGGGTAGCTTGCTTAATCATCAAAGCCCTGTTCTCCTGTAGGCATCCCCGAATAACGTTATTTCGGGGCTCCCACACTATATAGAGAGCTTTCTATCTACTGCTACCTGGAGCCCTGAATTAATCATGACGTTTTCCACTTCCACGCCTTGTGCAACCTTTTCTCGATCAGCCTAACTGTGGCAATTGCCTACGGGCAGAAACGGCGAGTGTTAGTTTGTTACCGCCTATAGAGTCTAGGACAGAGCTGCCGCCATGTTCGGGCGTGGGACATCGTGGAACATCTCAACTGGAATTATGGAGACTCGGCGGGCGACTTATAAGTGTAGGATGCGGTATGGGTTATAGACGATGCAAACTAAGACGTCGCAGAGTACAAAACTGGGATTGTCTATGACAAAGGGATAAACAAACCTTCGTCTCCTACAGTTTCCTTATTACAGTTTCCATCCACACGGTCAAATAATTTCGATAATATGATATCTCCGTCCCTCTCATCTCCCCATCTGTCCGGCAAGGGTTGAACGTAGAAGGGACGTTGAGTTGACCCCCGGCACTGTTCCCGACGACTGATTCTTGACTGATGCTGGGCATTAGCGAGTTTGTGGAAAACAACAATCAATGTATACGTCTTATCTGCGGTCGATCGTTCTTCGGGGAGAGTCTTTGGGCTAATAAGTGGCATGACAGAAGCTGCTTGGTCTTTGCTGCGGGATTTACAATGGTTTAGCTTTTATAATTTGCTTGTACGTACTAGATGAGATTCGTTAGATTGTATCCCAACACCGAGAACTCGAACCAAGACACCAGCACCTAGAAAGTAATTTACAGCAGCTTGACGATATCTTTATGGCCATTGTTGGAGGCATGAGCTCGCGGTGTTTGGCCATCTCAATCTTTTGAGTCGGCATCGACTTTGCCAGTCTCTAATAACAGCTTGACGATACCTTGATGGCCTTGTTCGGCGGCATACGATAACGGTGTCCGATTTAAATTATTTTTCGAATCGGCATTAGCCTTCCCTGTTTCGAGCAGCAGCTTGACGATACCTTCATGGCCATTTTGGGAGGCATATGATAACGATGTCCGACAGTGCATACTTTTCAAATCGGTATCGACCTTTCCCGTTTCGAGTAGCAGCTGGACGATGCGTTTATGGCCATTTTGGGAGGCATATGATAGCGGCGTCCGATTTAAACCATTCTTCGAATTGACATCGACCTTGCCCGTCTTAAGCAGCAGCTTGACAATAGCTTCATGGCAGTTCTGGGAGGCATATAATAACGGTGCCCGACCGTACATACTTTTCAAATCGGTGTCAACCTTGCCCGTCTTAAGCAGCAGCTTGACGATACCTTTATGGCCACTTTTGGATGCATACGATAACGGCGTCCAATCGTTCGTACTCTTCAAATCGGTATCAACTTTGCCCGTCTTAAGCAGCAGCTTGACGATACCTTTGTGGCCATTTTGGGCAGCATACGACACTGGTGTCCGACCGGTATTAGAATGACCAACAACCTTCGAATCGGCATTAACCCTGCCCGTCTCGAGCAACAGTTTCACGATGCCTTCATGACCTCTTTCGGCAGCATATGATAGCGGTGTCCAATCGTTTATACTTTTCGAATCTGGATTAATTTTGCCCGTATTTAGTAACAGTTTGACAATATCTTTATAGCCAAATTCGGCAGCATACGACAGCGGTGTCCGATCGTAATAAGCTTTCAAGTCGGCATCGACCTTGCCAGTTTCGAGCAAAAGCTTAACGACATCTTCATAGCCATTCTTGGCAGCATATGATAACGGTGTTTGACCATCCTTTTCTTTTAAGTCGGCATCGACGTTGCCTGTATCGAGCAGTAGTTTAATGACACCTTTATGGCCATTTTTCGCCGCATACGATAGCGGCGTCCGGTTGCAAGAATTTTTCGAACCGGCATCGACCTTACCCGTTATAAGTAGAAGTTTAACAATACTTTCATAACCTCTTTCGGCAGCATACGATAACGGTGTCCGGTCGAAATATTCCGAATCGGCATCGACCCTGCCCGTATCGAGCAGCAGTTTGACGATACCTTTGTAGCCATATTCGGCAGCATACGATAACGGCGTCCGATTGCGATAATTCTTCGAGCCGGCATCGACCTCATCCGCTGTAAGCAGAAGTCTAACGATGGCTTCATGGCCTCTTTCGGCAGCATATGACAACGGTGTCCGATCCGAATATTTCTAATCGACATTAACTTTGCCCGTTTCGAGCAGCAGTTTGACGATACCTTCATGGCCATATTGGGCAGCATAAGATAACGGTGTATGCTGCCGCATTTGACGTCTCTCAAACAGGTTGTCGAGAAATATCCAATATTTAAGGGGAAACTTCTTAATGAAGATCTCTTGCTGGAGCGTATCCTCAGCAGCATCTGCGTGGTAGATCACATGGTGAACTGCGTAACCAAGAAACGGGAGGTCATCGGAGACCGATTGACGCAGACTAGACG
Organism: Monosporascus ibericus; assembly: GCA_004154915.1. NCBI lineage: Eukaryota > Fungi > Ascomycota > Sordariomycetes > Xylariales > Monosporascus > Monosporascus ibericus. The sequence goes on from QJNU01000180.1 coordinate 33,670, forward strand.
CCTCCAGAAAAGAAGCTTTTGGAAGTAATTCGTTGGGTGGTTCATGCTCTAAAATGTGAAACTTCATCTGCGACGAAACCATCGCAGGTAACTGATCAGCGGACTGCAGGAGATTTGCGAGCGTACTGCTTCCAGTGCTGCCATATATTTCAGGGAGGCATCGGTCCCTCAGAACTTCATGACTGTAGGCAACGAGCCGGCCATCGATATTTGGCCAGAGTCTCCGGTCTCCATCCTTAGCAAGGAAGAAGTCCCGGACCGACTCGTGGATGAACTGAACGGTTAGTTTTTGGTCTGCACTCCAAGTCTTGGTCACCTCAGCTAGACCTTTGGAGGAGCCGTGTACGAACCGACGCATGACTTCGGCAGAAACATCGCCTAAGACCCAGCATCTAGTAGTCTCTGGGGAATTGGGACTGCGAAGGGCGAAGAAGTATTCCTCCAGCTTTAATGGCCGTTTAGCGAAGAGAATCTATTGTATGCTGTCGCAGAATAGGGGTCACTTGCTTAGTCATCAACGCCCCTAGGAACTGTAGAGACCCCGTAACAACGTTGTTCCGGGGCTCCCACACTATATATAGAGCTTCCTAGCCACTGCTCTCTAGAGCCTAGATTATCCATGACAATTTTTACACTTCCCACACCTTATGCAACCTTCTTTCGCGATTAGCCTAACTGTGACAGTTATGAGCCCGGTGCTTTAGCTGCGCAAGATAGTTACGGTTAAGTTGATCGCAACTTTTTTTTATTAATTGAAAACCTTATTGCTTTTTAATATGTCGGATGATCCCATTTTTAAGGATGTGATCCTTAAGGATCGTTTTAGTTACCTTAACTGGTTTTTCTCCTTACGTTTTAACGTTTTTGTTATGACCTAGCGGTCTTGGCTGCAACACACACAGTCGGACCTCCAAAACTTCAACTCCGACCCAAGCTTAAACGTCACGTAACTAGCTCAAGGAGCTTAACGGCCCTTATTGGCCCAAGGGTCTTAAGCTAGTCAAGTTACGAAAGGGCTTAAAGGGATTCGAGGGGACTTAATTAATAAAAGGGTTTAAGCCGTTTAAGCACCTTAAGGCAAGATAAAAATATATACGTTTGTTATTACCATAATTTAAATAATTTTAATTTATAATATAATATAATTATTTAAATTACTTTTAATAATTTGTTATTATTAAACGTAATTATTAAATACCTTATTATTTAATTTCTTACGATATTATTATTTATATAAACCGTATAATTAAGTTTAATAATTAATGTTTTTAACCGTTATACGTTATAAACTTTTATTTAATAATATTATTAAATTTTACGTAATACCCTTAATATTATATTATCTAATAAGTAATCCGCCTTTAAGAAAACCTCTTAAATATTTAAAAATAATATCATAAATTCCGATAAAAAAAAACTTAACTTAATTTTTCTTGGGAAAAAGCCTTATAATACTTTAATTAATTAATTAACGCAATTACGTAATTTATTAACGATAAAATCGAATTTATTAATACGTTTAAAGAAACTTATAATTAGTTAAAAACTTAAAAAGTTAAATTAATAAAATAAGTAAACATAAAGTAACCTAATTAACCGGATTAACCAGCCCAATTAACATAACCTGCTTAAACAGCTTATGGCAAAAAGATTAAGGAAATTTTAAAATCTATTAAAGTTACCCCTTTCGACGGAACCATTATTAAGTTATAATAATTCCTTATAAAATGCCGTACTTATTTTAAATACTTTCTAATTAAATTCGTAACGTTTATTTTTTAAATTTAATTCGTTATAAAATAATTACCCGGAAATACGGTTACTTAATTTAAGCTTATTTTTCGTAAGTAGGTTATTAAACCTCTTTAATAAAGGTTTATAAAAATCACGAATATTTATAACAATTACGAAAGATTTAAAGAAAAATTAAAAAAGTATTCGAAATAATAAACGAAAAGATTAAGATTAAAAAAAGGATTAAAAATTTAATGCAAAAAGGATTAATTTCCGGATACGGTAATTCTTTTATTTAATTAACTTCGAAAATTAATTAAGGTTAAAAGGTATTAATAATTATATTCTTCGATAACCTAAAGAAAGAAATATAAAGAAGGTTATTTACGAATAAACGCCCCGAAAGGTTAGTAAATTATATTGCCATAGCGGTTAAAATCGACGACCAGCAATACGCTTAAAGGATTCGATACTTTAAGGACCGGCAAAATAATAAGTTAAAGTATCCCCTTAATATTAGCATATTACAAAAAATTAATATATCTTATAAAACGGTACCAGGATTTATAGAATTAAGCGTAATTTAATAACGTAACCCGCGTATTATTAAATGTTTTAATTATAACAAAATAAGATATAAAGCTTTTTAATATAAAGTACTTAAAAAGTTACGACAAAATACCTAGATATTAATTTCTTAAGGATCCTTCCGAAATAATTAAGGAAACGATAATAAATTAATTAATATAATTAAAATTAAAGATAATTATAAACCTTTCGAAAAAGTATAAAAAGGATTATCAAAGGTGAAGAAACTATTTTAAGTAATTATTTAAAAATAATAAATCTTTATTATAGTACTTATAATAACTTAATAACTAAAGGAATACGATAAATAAAAAGAACTTATAAAGGATAAGTTATTTTCCCGTTTCCAAAAAAAAAGGCGATAACGGTACGAACAGTTGGAATTAAACGTATAGATTAAAGAATATTAAGGTTAAAACGAAACCTTGTTACCAGAATAATCTAACCGGCATGGGAAACTTCATGCTATTTAGTACAAACGTACCTATTACCCCAGATATATGGAAGGAAAACGGTACATCGAAAAACGACTTATACGGATATACAATTAGGGATTCGACTTTTATAATCAAACCGGAAAAGATCTTAAGGATTAACGATAGTACAAACACTTAAAGGTATTCGTTTTAAAAGATACCGTTAACATTATTACGGTAATAATAAGTTAACCCGAAAAAAGAAATTACCTTAACGAAAACCCTATATACCATTTCGGATGGTGTAATTACAAGAAAAAAAAGGATTTATTAAATAGTTATAAAGGCATTACTAGAAATAGTTAATAACTTGAACTTCCGTTTAACCTTTACGGATAACCCAAAAAAAACGAAAAAATATTTAAGACGAAATCGAAAAAAGGAACGGAAATATAAGATAATATAATACCCAGTTATAAGTACGATAAGAAGGATAAAAGGCCTTCGAACTAAAATATATCAGTAAAAAAGACTTTTAAATATAAGTCCTTTTACTTAAGGTTACCTTACGCCGACAGGAAAAATAGCTAAAGTAATTGCAAACCCTTAACGCATAAAATTAAAAGCGTATTAAGGCGTTAGAAAACGAATTAAAAAACGAACGCCACCTATAAAAGAACAGCAAGATAATAAGACTTAAAAGAGCTAATAAAAGCTTTTTAAAAGGGCTTTAAACGTAACGATAAAAGCTAAAAACGACCATATTATTTTACGAATACGAAGTAAGATACATTGGTTTACCGTATTTATGAATTACGGAATAACAGAAAGTAATTATATTACGCCGGATGTGATTAATCGATTTCGATTATTATAGAAGAAAAAGATGGAACTCTATATTGCCGAGAACGTAAAAAATCAGGCATTTACCTCCGACAACGGAAAAATCAGCCGCGAAATTAATTACCTTAAGATTTTCGTTAACGGACGGAACCAGATAGCAGATTTTAATATCGTTCCAATAATGAATTATAATATGATTTTCGGAAAACCATGGCTATATCAGTATAACCTCTTAATCGATTAAATAACTAGTCAGGTAAAGTTCGCTTTATATTTATTCAATAAAAGAAACCAAGAAAAAAGAGATCTTAATATTCGATCGAAGATAACGACGAATATAAACATAAGGATACGACAGAAACCTTATTACCTATAGGAACAAAAAAAAAAGAAAATCAAGGGTACTATAGAAAAATACGACGTATTATCATTACCATCAGAATAAAGTTGCGAAAGATAAACGATTTCTTACAGTATTAGCACTTAAAATTAAAAATCATAATTAATACACCTTTATAATATTATAAATATAAACGATTATTTCGAAAAGAATTCGAAATAAAATTATTAAAACATAATAAATAAATTATAAGATAATCTTTAAAGAAGGAATATTAATTAAATTTTATCAGATTTACAATTTTAACGAAATAAAATTATAGGCATTACGTAAATACCTTAAAAACAAATTTCGAAAAGATTATATATAACGTTCCAGTTTATTAGCCGGATATCTTATATTTTTTGTATTAAGGAAAAACGGAAAGTTACGCCTGGTTATCGATTATAGGTAATTAAACGATATTACGGTTAAAGATAAAACGTTATTACCCTTAATTAACGAAATAAAAAATCGCTTTTACGGAACAAGTTGGTTTATGAGCTTAAATCTTAAAAGAAATATAATTAAATCCGTATTAAGTTAGGATACGAATAAAAAACAACTTTTAAAACGAAATACGGATTTTTCGAATACCTTGTTATACCTTTCGGACTTACGAACGTACTAATAACCTTTTAGCGAATAGTTAATTATATACTTAAAAAACATTTAAAACTTTTCGTTATTTGTTATTTCGACGACATTCTCATTTACTTAAAGGATAAAAAGGAATATATGGAATACGTTTATATAATTTTTTAAGCTTTATAAAACGCCAACCTTTTAATTAATATAAAGAAAAGCGAGTTTTATACGTAAGAAGTGGAATTTTTAAGATATATTATTACCCTAAAATGCATTAAAATGGACCTTAAAAAGATCGCTATAATATAAGAATAAAGAAAACTTACTATAATAAAGAAAATGCAAATTTCTTTCGGATTTGCTAATTAATATAGGAAGTTTATTCGAAATTTTAATAAAATAACTATATTATTATTTAACCTAATAAAAAAAGGAAATAAATTCTTTTAAAAAGTAAAGATAAAAACTGTTTTTTAAGAAATTAAAATTGCGATTATTAACAAGCCAGTATTAATTATATACGATTTAAGTCGTTTAGCTAAGCTTAAAACTGACGTTTTAAATTATGTTTTAAGCGTAATAATAAGATACCGCGATAAGTGAGGTAACTTATACTTTATCGACTTTTATTTTTACAAATTAAAAAATATTAAATTAAATTACGGTATTTCCGACAAAAGTTTTGTGGTTATTATTAGAACTTTCCGAGAATTTAAGTATTATCTTAAAAGAAACTTTTACCAAGTTAGCGTATATACCGATTATAAAAACTTTACTTACTTTATTACCATCAGAAAACTTATAAAACGATAATTACGTTGCGTTAAAAAACTAATAAAATACTACTTTATTATTGTTTACCAAAAAGGATTAAAAAACGGTAAAACAAACGCATTTAATCGAAAATCAAACTTCGAAAAAATAATAATTAAGGTTAACTATTAAATCTTCGATATTATACCCATAAAATACCTACAATTACGGCAGTGTTACGAAACAGGAAAGACTCCCAGGCCAGAATTGAGACCCTAGGAAGGTGACCCCAACGGGTAAACCTCGGCCCCACAAAATAATCTCTGTCGCGTTGATAGAAACCATCCAAAAACTCCTAGGGGGCCATATAAAAAGGCTTCAGGGACCTTAAGGAGATAAGAAGGATATATATAAACTAAGTTTCCTATGTAAATAGCACCTATTTAGTTTCCCTCTTTAGCTATTAATTTAAGTTTTTAACTAAAGGTAATTGCACCGTTTTCTAATTAAGGGAAAAGTCTTTAAATTTCTTTAACGAATAAACTTTTAATAAATTATTCCTTACCCTATTGTTACCTACAAATTAAAACCCTATTTCGGATATTATTTATATTTCCAGGTAGATGTATAATAGGTTTGTTATATTTTGATAATTCCTTAATTAATAGCCGACGGATGATTCCAAGCCTAGTTAGGCATAAGCTTTTTTGAACTTAATAAAGACGATATTATAAAGCGACGTTTAAAAAATAAATAATATACTTAATTCCCGTTACGAATTAATAAAGGATTAATGACTAGATTAAATAATTTACCCTTTATCGAAAAGCTTTTTCAGTTAATTAATAATATTATGCCTTTTATAACTCGAAGTAAAGGAAAACCTTTTTTTTCCCAGACTTAATAACTAACCCCGGCTTTAAAAGATATTATTAAGGTCCAGAGAAATTCGAAAAAAAAAGCTAGTAATTTAAAAACCTTAAGGCCCGAAGGGAAAGAAGAAAAAGTTTTCTCTTAAAAAAAAAAATTGGAAATCTTATTGCGTAAAATCCAAACCTTGGAAAAAGATAAAAAAGAAAGACCTTAACTTCCCAAAAAAAGTATGGCTTAACCTACCCGAGAAATAGAAGAAAAAACCTTAACACCCCTATTATTCGGCCTTAATCGGTACCGCGAAACTATTATCTTACCTTCCAGTTATTACGGAATGCCGAAAATTAAGGGTTATAAGCTAATTACTTTAAAACCTGATAACGGAATTACGGATATGGAAAAATTTCTCGTTTAAGTTAGAACTTGCCTTAAGTTTTATTAAAGTTCCTTAACGGAAGATTATTAAAAGGTAATATCTATTTTTTAGTTGTTAATTGGACGAATTTTCCTATGGTTCGAACCTATTATAAAGGATTATTTAAAGACTTAATTTAAGGAATTTTTAAATATTACTAATTATATTTTTAGCGATTACCGATATTTCGAAAATTAAATGTAAGTTATGTTTAGAAATCCAGATAAGGAATAATACGTAATAAAATAATTATACCCTTTTTACCAAACCAAGTTAGTTATAGATTATACGATAAAATTTAACCTTTTGGCGGCGATTTTTAATTTACCTAAAAGCGCGTTATTTTATCCTTTTTACGACGGCTTAAAACCTTAAGTTAAGGATAAAATATATATGATACCTAAGATAAGATTTTTTAAGGAATATACCGATAAAGTAATTATCGTTAACCGACGTATTTTTAATCGGTACTTTAAAAAAAAAGGAATTAATAAACGAAATAACGATAAAGGCTTTAATAATTAAACTAAAAAAAATTAAGGGCAAACTTTAAAAAAAAGCAAGTATTATTTTAAAAAAGCTTTAAAAAAATAAATTTAATATCGAATATTTTAATTATGGTAAGAAAGGATATTTTAAAAGCGAATATCGTTCCCTTGCAAAAAGGAATTTTAAAAAAGAAGGAATTCCTTAACCCTAAATGAAAGCTAGAATAATTAAATAAGAAACCGATAATAAGGTAAAAAAGGAAAAAAATAAAATCAGCTTAATTTCCTTCTGGCCAGAATTCATTATTATTACCATTATTCAAATTTAGAACGACATCCTAAAGTACGAAAATTGCCTTATTTGCCAGAATTTTAAGGTTAAAGCTTATAAGTATCACCCCGGACAAAGAACCTCCAGGATAGCCATAAAGCTAGAATGCTTTTACCATCTTAATATATCTTAGTGTAAGATGCATGACGAAAATGGTTAATTCCGACTTGACGCTAGCAACCACGGATAGTTGTCTCCGGAGCTTTACGAGCTTCCTAAATGTACGTATATATCAAACCACGAAAAAGCCAGCATAAGTCGTTGCATTTTATTACTTATTATATCGATAATTATCTTATATATCTTAAAATTAAAGAAGATAATAACTTTTGGCCTAAATGGAACAAAAAGATACTTATAAAACCAGATAACGAATGCAAATATATAGAAACTTCTTAATGGCCAAAATACCCTAAATTTTGTTACTTATATCCTAAATCGGAACAAAGCTAGAAAGCTATATCGTAAGGATGTTTATGTTATTTTTAATACTTTATATTTAATACGAATTCCTAGATATAAAAATACCTTTTTCGGCAGTTTATATTTTTAACTTAATAATTCGAAAAATATAAGATTAAAAAAAAAGTTACCTTTAAATATAAATATGGTAAAAAAACGTAATTTAAATATAAGAACGATTAATGTATTAAATACGTTATTCGAAAGGTACGCGAATGGAGACTTTTTTAGGTTGGATGTTATTATAAGTTAAAAAACGTTAAAAGCTTTCGAAAGTAAGGTATTAAGCAGCCTTAATTTATAAAACCGTATATAAGGCAATAAAGGGATTACGTAACCAGATCGAAATTCTACTTTAATATAAAAATAGCATATTTAAAGTTATGATCGATTTAGGAGCCGAAGGTAACTTTATTTTTCCTATAGCGGTAGAAAAACATTAAGTTTTTTAAAAATATAAGTTAAAGTTTTATAAGTTACGAACAATAAACGGAAGCTTATCCAGGTATGAAAGCGGACGAGTTTTGCGAAAAACGGAAAAATTTCCCGTTTAAATTTAAGGATATTAAAAACGAATTTCGTTGGATATTGCCGACATTTCCGGATACGACATTATTTTGGGAATGCTATGGTTTAGGACTAGTAATCCATATATTAATTAGAAATACCAAATATTTTCCTGGGAAAGTAACAAAAAACCACCTAAAAAGAATAAATAGGAGATTTGTCACGGCGCTGATCGTCTCTAAAGGCTGGGTAAGGTATTCTGTTGTTGCACGAAGAAAAAGAAAGAGAGAATTATCTAAGAGGCGTGGTGCGCCTGCAGCTATATAACGTTATGGCTGCTTAGCTAAGCCGTAACGTTGGTACCGTAACAGTAGCTCCCCCTTCTTAAGGCAGTTGTCCCTAACTGCCTATAAAAAAAACTTTATACCGTAAATAGTCCATCCCGGACTCGAAGTATAGGTACCTTGTAATGTGCTGGTTTGGTCCATAACGTGGGAAAGCTGGCGAGGTGCGCGTGTTGCGTAAACGATATGGGGCCGTTGCTCCGGTGCCGCGACGTTGGCGTGGGGTATAACGCCTACCCCGGGACGGGAGTGGTGATGTCGTTACGCCGCTAATGTTATTGATTCGTAAAGGAATTCTGCCATTACCTTTACCGCTTTTTAAAAAGATAAATATTAGGCCTTTCCAGGTTTTAACTTATTTTTCTTTTTTTTCTTTAAGGACGCCGTATTAATACCATAATAATACTGCAGCGCCCGTTTTCCGTTTTTTTTTCGTTACCTTTTCGCCATCTTATTAAACCGTTTTGCCTTTTTTTTTCGTTTTCGTAACGATATCTCCTCGACTTTATACCGCCTACGCGGCGCCCGTACGCGCTAAACGCCCCTGCATAATTTGCTTTCGTAATGTTATTTTTAATTACGACCCGATAACTGGCGAGTTGCCTGTATTCCGCTATTACTTTGCTATTGCCGTAACGGGTAAGTATACGTTTTACGCCGCGTGCCGAAAGGCCTATTTGCTTATAGGTTATACGCGTTATTATGATGTTTTTTTATTGCCGTAACGCGTTTGCTTTGTTAACGTTACGTAATTTAGCCGGCGGAGGGCATACAGGGTAATTCCCTGAACCTGGAGGCCCTATTCGAATAGGTGACTTTTTATTTTGATATCGCCCGGGATGCCGATAGCAACCCCGACCTCGACGCCGACGGCGACAAGGTTTATGAGCACGATACTGGCTTCCGAGTTGAAATCTGTAATGCGGTATTACGCCTATGTACCGCTTTCGAGGCGACCGAAAAGATTTATCGTTTCGGCCTCGAAACGACGGGTGTTAAGAAGAAGGTTAGTTTCATCCCGTGGTTATAGTTACGTCGTTAACGTTATTATTAAAGAAGCCGTACTAACTATCCCGCTTGGGTGGCCGCTTGCCGTACCTTTATATAGGTATACCATTTTCGTCCCGCTGGAAACGCCGTAAGTATACCGTTATTTGTACGCTTTATAATCGCGTCGCTAACGTATCGTTAACAAAACGACGTTAAAATTGTCGCCTAAAAGAAGGTAATCGAATACCGTTTAGTTCCTGGTAACGATAGTTACCAGCTATAGGCGCTAGTTAAGCGTATGTTCCGGGGTAAGGTGTTTGCCGTAGTTACCTCCGCCCTAGGTCCTGCCTAGGAGGCCGTCGATATGGCGACGTTCCCCTTACGTCTCGATAACTTTTAATTATTGCTAAGTTATTACCGCGCCGGTCTGCCTTCCGGAGTTGGGCATTATTATCGTTACGTGGTCGGTATGCTGGCGTGCTATTATCTTGCCGTTTATCTTGCAGTTCCGGTATTTATGGTATTTTGGTATTAATTTTTGTATTCGTAATTTTTTTTTTTTTTTTTTTTTTTTTTTTTTTTTTTTTTTTTTTTTTTTTTTTTTTTTTTTTTTTTTTTTTTTTAGTCTAGCATAATATGGCCATTGTTGTAGCACCGTTACGGCGTTAGCTTAATTAAATCTTCTTATTTCCATTTCGCTTATACTTCACTGTTTATTTGCTAAAATTTTATACTTGGGCCGCGGTTGCGGCTATATTTCCCTGCAAAAATTTGAACCAATCGGGCGGGCCGGACTTGTTAAGGTTACTTTTATAAAATTCCGTTATATCCAAGTCGTATCTTTTAAAGTTTTCGGCCGGCTCCCAGGTAGGCCGGTAAAGGTACGGCCATTTAACCCTATACTAAAAACCTCGTCTAGTATTCCTAAAGCTAAAAATCTTTTTAAAATGCTATTCGATTTCCTCCTAGCTTTCGTTATTCATAACGATAATGCCTTCCGCGCGCGTATCCTATTCCGCATTAATATCTCTTTATCCTGGCAGGCCTGGTTTATGGCGTTAAATTAAAGAGGTATAAAAAACTGGGAATAACTTATAACACGTTAGTAGTTATATAACGACGGCGCGGGGGTACACCTTAGTAACAGCAAAAAGGCTTATCTATTTATCACTAAACTTATCGCTAGGTTTGCCTAACTTCATATAACGAATATTAACCCATACGCGTTCCCCCTTACTAAACGTACCGGCGTCGGAACGGTATCGGTTAGCTTGCTCCATATAACGGTCTTGTAATTCCGTTATTAAGGCTTTAACTTGCTTAAGGATCCGTTTTAACCTATCCGCGTAATATATCGCTTTATTAAACTCCTTTTATTACGTTACCGTTTTAAGGGCGTCCGACGGACGTAACGGTTCCGTTCCTATGGTCGGATGGAAGTCGTAATTAGCGAAAAACGGCGAAACGTTGGTAATTTCCGATACGTAGTTATTATTAGCGAATTCGGCCAGAAAAAGCTAATTTACCTAATCGTTTTGATAAAAGGAACAATAATCCCAGAAGTATTATTCCATTACCGCGTTAACCACCTCCGTCTGGCCGTCGGTTTACGGGTGATACGCAGTTAACGTACGAAACGTAACGCTTAAACGTCGATTTAACTCCTTCCAAAAAGTGGAAATAAATTGCGTACCTCGGTTTGATATTATCGTGGTAGGTATGCCGTATAGGCGGTATACGTTAAAGATAAAGGCGTTGGCGAGAGTCTTCGCCGACATATCCGTTACGGGGGCGAAATGGCGTATTTTCGTAAAGCGGTTAATTATTATAAAAACGTATTTATAGGTATATCCGAATTTTTCGTAAGGGGGAAAGGGGCTAACATAATTTACCGATACGTCGTTTTACGGGCGGAACGGTACCGGTAAAGGGTTGAAGAAATTTGTAAGTAACGTTTTAAATACTTTAATACGGTAGTAAAGGTGGTAACCCTGTACGAACGTAGTTATATTTCGGGATAGACGTAGCCAGTAATAATTCCGCCATAATAGGTCGTAAGTTTTAAAGCGTTTAAGGTAACCTGCAGGCGTTACGTTATAGCTGCGGTAAAGTATTTGAAGTTTAAGGGCGTTGTTGTTAGGGATAAATAGCTTATCCCGAACGTAAATACGTTTTTGTACGGTTTTATAATCGGCTTTCGTAACCTTAAACGCCTTACGGATACCTTACTTAAAGCGTTTATAAGCCGGGTTTGCCAACGCGGCCAGGATGTTATTAACTAGTGCTAACGACCTATAGGCGGTATCGATAAATACATTTATCGGCTGGTTAATATTTATGGCATACGTTTTTAACGGAACCTTTTATCGATAAGGTGGAAATATCGTTTTGTAACGGTACGTTACCTTATCGTTATCTGTATTACTGCGATCCGCAGGCTGTACGCCAGGTTAGCAAAAAAGGGTATTAAGGATCGTAGCTTTGGTTTTTGGTTTATAGATTATCTGGAACCGGAAATCGTTAAGAAATTCGGACCAGCGGATTTGGCGTTAATTTAAAAGCTTAGTAATAGCAAAATATTAAAGGTTCTTATAATCGGTAATAACTTTTACGGGTTTTTCGGTTTTTTAAAGTTTCGGGCGTTATTTTTCGAACGCCTTAATAATTGCTAACAGTTTTTTGTCGTAGATCTCGTAATTACATTCTGCGGGGTTATGTTTAGCTGAAAAGAAGGCGATTGGCCGTAATATGCCTTACGTATCGTATTACGAAAGGACCTTTTTTAATACTTAATTAAAGGTATTAGTTTTTAGGATTATACGGCGCCGGGGGTCGTAATAAGATAATACTAAAGTTATGGAAAAGGCGTTTTTTAGCTACCGAAATGCCGTTTTTACGTTATTTGGGAATAAGCCGGTCCATTTAGCCTTACTTATTAAAGCGGTAAAAAGCCTAGTAATTAATAAAAAGCCTTTTATAAATCGACGGTAGAAGTTCGTAAAGTTAAGGAAATACTGTAGTTTTTATAATAATCCAGGTTACTTTTATTATTAAATAACCTTTATTTTATTAAGGTTTATGGCGATACCGTTAGTGGAAATTATAAGGTTTAAGTATCGTATTTTAATAACGTTAAATTCGTATTTGCGGATATTTATCGTTAACCCTACGTTAACGAAGCGACGTAATATTTTCCGGATATGGCTTTTATATTTTTTTTTGCTTTTGTTATAAATTAAGATATCGTTAAGGTAAGCTATAATATATTTATCCAACAGGTCGAACAAGGTATAATTAATATAATGTTAAAACGAATTGGAAACGTCCGTTATGCCAAAATTCGCTACGAAGCATTCGAATAAGCCGAACCGGGTTATAAAAGTTGTTTTTTATTCGTCCTTTAAGGCGATACGTAGGCGGTTAAATGCCGTAACGATATTAAGCTTAATATATACGCGCGCCGAACAAAGGGCGTCTAAGGTTTCGCGGATTAAAGGGATTAGGTAACGGTTTTTTACCGTAACGTTATTAAAGCCCCGGTAATTTACGTAGATGCGTACGCCACCCCCTGGCTTTTTAGCGAGTAAAATGGGGGCTGCTGCAGAAAAGCTGCTGGGACGGATAAAGCCCTTTTCCAGGTGGTCGTCGATATACTTCCGTACTGCCAGCAATTCGTATGGCGACATGGCCCGCGCCCGACTATATGGCGGCATCTGGCCCGGAAGCAGCTCGATCTTATGGTCGAAGGGTCGATAGGGCGGTAAAGCGTTAACATTGTTAGGTATAAACGCCTTCGTTAAGTCGTGGTATTTAGGAGGAAGCTTTTTTAAGATCTCGGTTATCGTTATAGGTAGCTTGTTATCTAAGTATTTTTGTATATTTTTTTCGGTTACGCAGCGTAACTAAGGCGCTTTGGCGATTTAGCTATAAAAGGCCTATAATCTGGGGGGTATAATATTTGGATTAAGGCTGTCGTTTTAAATAAGGATATTACGGAGAACCGTATTAAATGTTAACGATGTTACTTTATTAACAGAAAGCGGCTATAACGGAAAAAAGGCGATCTTGCGTAAAGTATCCGTAAAGGCAATAAATTTCGTTAAGGATATGGAATTTATTATAACGTTTTTTATACGGCAAAACGTTAGAAAGTTGATAACGCGAAAAAAGCGTACTTTAATCGGTATATCGGTATCTAGAAAAGGGGAAGGTAAAGTAATAAGGGTAAGGGGTATATTTGCTGGTATTAATGGTAGTAGGATTTCCGATATCGTTTCGTTATCGATACGTATAATACCTATAATTTAATTAATTAACGGATTATGCTTACGAAGCTAGGGTAATCCGAAAATGATATCGGGATCGTTTAAAGGTTATTAATATAAGGTGATTTTTTCCGCGACGGAACCTATACGGAACTGTAACGTATACGTAAAGGTAATGGCGTTAGTTACGGTGCCGTCCGCCAGCCGGAATTAATAAGGTCGGGGAATGGGGTAAAAGGGAAGGTTATTTTGGCGCGCGAAGTTATTATTAATAAATCCCATAGGCGAATATCCGTAATTAATCATAAACCGCGTCGGTAGCGTAACGTTACCGGGAAGCTATAATTAAAACGAAAAAAAAAAGGATATATTTGAACCTATGGAATATATATATAGGTCGGATTTATTATTATTTTGATAATTTGGTGGAAACCTTTAATTACGACTTATTCTAAAGGTTAATCTTTTTTTTGGTTGGAAGGGCGCGGTCGGCGGTTGGGGCAAATAAAGAAGTAATGCCCCTTTTTTTCATAATATATGTAAAGGTTTAATCTGCGCCGGCGTTACCTTTCCTCCTCGCTTAAAGGTCTGTAAGGGCCGTTACTTTTAATGGTTACGGCGTCCAACTATATAGGTTCGGGTCCCGAAGCGTTATTGGGGGGTTGCGGTGTTGGAACGTTATTATTAAAAGGTTTTCTCATACGCTTAAGGAAGGCCCGGTTCGTTATATTGTTTAAAAGGTTTTTAAAGAGCTATATTTACGCCGTATTATTTTCGGGATTAGGGCGCCGTATTTGCGGAACGAGTATTTTTTAAAGCGCCCCGTTAACCTTTTGCTATAATAAGATAATACGTAGGGCTAGCGGTTGTCGGTTTTGGTCGGCTAGGCATATAAAGTCGCTGATAAAGTCGGCAAACGATATAAAACTTTGTTTTAGGCCCTGGAAATCCTTATGGGCTTATGCCAGTACGTTGATAATAATGTAAACTTAGTTTAGGAATAGTAGCATATCGTTTACGTCCCGCTATTCGTATAATTACGCCTCGGAATTTAAGGGTTATACCGTTATTTTATCGATTTTTTTACGTACGCGCGAATAGGCGTTGCCTTAAAGGCGTTAAGCGGCGTACATAATGCGGTTTCTAGGCGTCGGATAGGCGTACCGATTAATAGTAAATTTTAGGCGTATTAAGGAACGCCAGTTAATATATTTTTCTTAGCGGACCATCGAATCCTTAACGTCCTTTTTATATACCGGTAGTTTTAAGCCGCGTAGATGTTAACTTTTTGCCATACCGGAAAGGGGTTAGCTTACCGGTAGGGCATAATCCGGACGGGGTTATTACGGAGCCGTTAAGGATTAGGTTACAAAAAACTGCGGGCCCGGTTACGGGCTTCCGGCGTTATAGTGGCGTTATCCAGATTTATCGGAACCAATTCCCGATAATTTTATTAAAACGTTAACAGGTGGTACTGGCATAACGTAAGGGAATAGGCCTTATTAAAACGTCCGTTCCGCGGTTACCAAACGTTCGCGTAACTGCATATTTTCGAAAACGATTTAGTTTACGCATTATAATAATTATTCCGTAATAGTTAATTACTTACGGAATTAATAACTTTCGTACAGGGATTATTCCGTTTGTTATAATAACTATTCCGTAATTACGAAACGTTATTATAACGCATTTTGTTCGTAATTTAGGCGTTTATGGTTATCCTTAAATACTGCGAAAACATTTCCGAAAATTTTCTGGGGTTGTTCGTTAACTTTAAGGAATTAACCAAACGGTATAAAATCGTATATAAGGCAAGCCGTAACGGTAACCAGGAAAGGAAATCCGTGAAAAAATTCTTGGGAATTCGTAGGTTGCGGGGGCGGCGCCATGCCGCTGCTTTACGCCTACTTAAAAGCTAAAATGTTAGCACCTATGGTACCTTCTGGGGTCGGGATATTAGGTAAAGTTATGGCAAGGTTGCAACGTATTAACGACGGACCTGGGGTTCTGTAAGGTTTAGGTCAAGGCGTAATAATGGTAAGCTACCATGAAAGTTTGTTTTTAAAGGTACAACAAACTGTCACGGCGCTGATCGTCTTTAAAGGCTGGGTAAGGTATTCTGTTGTTGCACGAAAAAGAAGAAAAAGAGAACTATCTAAGAGGCGTGGTGCGCCTGTAGCTATATAGCGTTATGGCTGCTTAGCTAAGCCGTAACGTTGGTACCGTAACAAGATTTGCTATGTTATCAAAAAGGTACATATGCTAGATTAAGCCGAAATAGTACCACTTAAATATCGAAAGTTTAAAAGATTATTTAAGGATAAAAAAGATTACGAATTATTACTATATGGTTAATAAGATCATTAAATACTTATTAAAAAGGGATATTATCTTAAACTTTACAAAATTTATTATATAAACCTTAAAAAGTTAAAGACCTTATAAGAGATTATTTAACTCGATCTAAAGAAAGAATATATTCGACCCTTTAATTTTCCTCTTAAATATCCCGTTTTAATGGTATTAAAAATTAAAAACGGAAAATAAAAAATTAACGAAAACGGAAACCTGGTTTTTAAAAAAGTTATTAATTACAGATAGCTAAACGATATTACGATCAAAAATGGATACTTTTTAACCTTTATAAATATACTGAAAAAGAAAAACGTTAATAAAGTTAAGTAATTTATTATATTTGATTTTCGAAACGGTTATTACCGTATCAAAATGGCCTAAAGAGAAAAATAAAAAACGGCATTTAGAACGATATACGGGCTTTACGAATACCGAATAATACCTATAGGACTTATTAATGTTCCCGCCAATTTTTAACGCCTAATAATAACTACCTTACGGAGGTATCTGGATAAATTTATATTCGTTTACCTCGACGACATTCTTATTTACTCCGAAATTTTGGAGGAGCATAAACAGCATATAAATTAAGTACTTAGGACCTTAAATAAGGCGAATATCCGAATTAACCCAGCTAAAAGCATATAACATATATAAAAGTTAAACTTTTTGGGATATATACTTACCTCCGGCCAAATTCAGATTTAACGCTTTAAGATAAAAGCAGTTAAGGATTGGCTTATCCTTAATAAGGCGACCGTTACCGATATCCGATAAATCTTAGGATTTACGGGATATATATAAGGCCTAATTAAGGGATACGGAAATATAATTAGATTATTAACGAAACTTATTACTAAAAAGTACGTTAATAAGGAATTTAAATTCCCAAAGGATGCAAAAAAGGCATTCTAAATTTTAAAAAACGTAATTACTAATAAATTTATAATAAGGCTACTTAACGCGGACAAAAAGAAACGTCTAAAGATTAATGCCTTAGATTACGTATTAAGTGCCGTTTTAAAATAGTTAAAGGATAATAACAAATAATACCTAATAGCCTATTATTCGAAAATAATTTAAAATGCAGAACTTAAATATCCAATTTATGATAAGAAATTATTGGTAATTATTAACGCTTTTTAAAAATAAAAGCTTTTCTTTTAGCAAAACCAAAAAACCTTTTAATATGTATTTTAATTATAAAAACCTTACCCGACTTATGAAAGCATAAAAGCTAAATAAACGGCATAAAATTTAGATAATTCTCCTTTTAAGATTTAACTTTAAAATATATTATATTAAAAGAAAAAAGAATATCCAGGCGGATATTTTTAATCGTAAAGGCGATTATAATTCCAAAATTCCCAAACGAAGTATGCAAATGTTATAATATAATAAGGATGGTATTATACAATTATGCGAAATTTTAAAAAAACTAACCCCCGAATTTTTGATAGAGTTTTAAAGTTTTTATGATATAAATAAAAAGAAAGAAATTTAACAGTTAAAAGGATAGCTAAAAAGCTAGCTATTATATTATGGTAAAATTTATGTTTTCAAAAACTAACAGGAATAATTCGTAAAGGAATTTTACGAAAACCTATTATATGGATATTAAGGAATTTTCAAAATTACCCGACGATTATAAGAAAAGTATAACTTTTTAAAACTACGTAAGGTAATTAAAAAGGTCGTTAAAATTGTAACATATGTAATAAGACTAAGGTAATACGCTATAAGCCCTATGGGCTGTTATAACTTACCGACATTCCTGATAAGGTATGGAATACCATAGCTTAGGATTTTATCACCAGCTTTCCCCTATTTAAAGACCTAATTAACAAAGTTGAATACGACGGAATCTGGGTGATCGTTAATAGACTTACCAAATATGGGTACTTCCTACCTTTTAAAGGAACTGCGACGGCAGAGCAACTGGTTTATGCATTTATCCGATACTATTTTGATAAATACGGAATATTAAAAAAGATTATTTTTAACCGAAATAAGCTTTTTACATCCAAGTTTGGTACTAGCTTTTTTAAATAAATAGGTACTAAGTTTAAGTTTTTAATAGTTTATTACTTATAAACAGATAATTAAACGGAACGATTAAACTAGACCTTAAAATAGTACTTCCGAAGTTGTATTAATTATTAACAAGATAATTAGGTAAAGTTATTATTATTAGCATAAATAACCTATAATATGTTTATTAACGAAGATATAGGTATATCCCCTTATATAACTATGTACGGATATGAAGGAGTAACCTAACGACCAGAATAGTTGACATACAAAACTCCTGCAATTATTACCATAGCGCCTCGGATAGAAATAATGGTAACTGAAATTAAGATAATATAATCCCGCCTACAAACCGAATTGCGTTTTTTCCAATAAAAACTGGCCTAATATTATAACAAAAAAAGAATTAGAGGATTAATTTTAACGAGGGGAAATAAGGTTTACTTGTTACGCCAAAAGTAAAACGCAACGTCGAACATTTTACAAATTAAAATCAAAAGGCCTAACGATAAGCTTAATTTCAAAAAACTTAATCCGTTTAAGATTAATAAAGTTATTTCCAAAATTAATTACCGACTGTTATTACCCAAGATAATAAAGATATACCCTATTTCCCACATTTCCTTACTTAAACTAACATTTAAGAACGCCCCGTTAAAAATAAGCTTGGAAATCGAAAAGAATAAAAATAAATAGGAAGTTAAAAGAATACTGGATTCCAGAATAGTTAAAAGCAAAATCTAATACCTAGTTAAGTAAAAAGGATACTTACACGAAAAAAATACTTGGGAACTATTTAACCACCTAACGAATACGATGAACCTAGTTAAAGCGTTCCACTGGCAGAATCCTAACCAACCGTTTCCAGTGTAACCAAGGTCGCGGGCAATAAAGGTCCCCCGTTTAGGTCTAAACCCGTAACGTTCCAATTAAAGAAACTAATATCCGAAACTAATTACGCCTACTCCTACCGTAGACGCTCCTTTTCCTTATTTAATTTTTCTTTTTTTTTTAATTCGTTAATAAAATAAAGTTGTTATCGAATCATTTCCACCCCGCGGCGTTAAAAAAAGTCCTGCTATCGACTTAGCCAAATCAACCTTACCGTAGCTTCGGATTACAACCGCTAAAGGTTTAACAACGTTTCTTTAATTACCTTTTTTTTCTTTATTAATTCGCGCTTTTTCCGATCGAATATTTTATAACGACTTTAAGGAAACGTTATTACCCCTATACGATACGTTCACCTCGTAACAGTATTGGCACTTCTTTTTTCCCTCGATTATTTTATACTCCAACCCCAGGTTTTCGTAACGTTCGTACGGCATAACAAGGGAACTAAAATCAATAATAAAAATCGCGAAATCTTTCCTACTATCGGTGGAAAACTTAAGACGTTTTCGCAAAGGACCTAACATAATAACAAATTAATTAGAAACCATAAAAAGGAAAAACCAAAAAAAAGGCTAACCTATTTATCTTTAAAGATAAAGATCCTATAAGGAAAAGAATAATGTTACGAAACAAAAAAGATTCCTAAGCCAGAATTAAGACCCTAGGAAGGTAACCTTAACGGGTAAACCTCGGCCTTACAAAATGATCTCTGTCGCGTTAATAAAGACCATCTAAAAACTTTTAAAAGACCATACAAAAAGGCTTTAAGGACCTTAAGGAAATAAGAAGGATATATATAAACCAAGTTTCCTATGTAAATAGCACCTACTTAGTTTCGCTCTTTAGCTATCAATCTAAGCTTTTAACTGGAAGCAACTGCACCGTTCTCTAATTAAGGGAAGAGTCTTTAAATCTTTTTAACGAACAAACCCCTAGTAAATCATTCCTCGCCCTATTGTTACCTGCAAATCAAGACCCCATTTCGGATACTGCTCATACTTCCAGGTGGATGTATGACAGGTTCGTTACAGGCAGATAGCTGTTACAGGAACAGGGGTTCCTGTCTCTTGGGGACTTGCTTGTCGGACCTAGTGTGGACCCGTCTCGGGTAAACCACGGGCTAGAAGGCTTGGCCTTCTAGGTGATCTAAGTGATCTAAGTGATCTGGACCAGATCACATAGATCACATAGATCCACGACACACTCACTTTAAGGAATAAGGATATATATGAACCGGTCTCCTATGTAGATAGCACCTACTTGGATTTTCGCTCCTTAGCTATCAATCTAAGCTTTCAACTAGAGGCAACTGCACCGTTCTCTAAAGGAGAGAAGAGTCTTTAAATCTCTTTAACGAACAAGACCCCTAGTGAATCATCCCTCGCCCTATTGTTACCTGCAAATCAAGACCCCATTTCGGATACTGCTCATACCTCCAGGTGGATGTATGACAGGTTCGTTACAATAGCAACGATTAAAGCAGCACCTCCCAACTTATACTAAAAATCCAGGAATATAACGATAATTTACTTAAAAATTAAAGAATAAAAAAGCTAGAATTTTTTAAAAAAAATACCAAAAATATTAATATAAATATTTACGAATATTAGTTATATGGATACCTAAAATTTTATAAAACCTTAAAACCATTATAATATATTTATTATCTTTTTTAAAAAATAAAAATAAAATAATAATAATGTTATATTTATAATAAGGTAAAAATTCGATAACATAAACCATACGGAAAATTATAACTATTATTAATTACAAAGTAATTATAAAATTTAATTATTTTTAACTTTGTTATTAAGCTTTTATTATTAAAACATCTAATTACGAATATATATTACGATAATATTTTTATAATCGTTAACGGATTTATAAAATCTTTTTATTTTTATTATATAATAATAATATAAATATAAACTAAATAACGTATATCTTTTTAAAATATATCTTAAAAATATACGAATTAATAACGTACATTATTTTAAAATTAAAAAAAAATATTTATTTCGAAATTGTATTAAAAACTTATAACATAATTAAGCGTAAATCATAAATTATTGAACGTATTTAAACTTTAAATAAACGGATAAATAAAAGGAATTAAGTTTAAAAGTTACTTATTACGTAATTAATTTATGATATTAATTATTATGAAAATATTAAAAGCATTTTAGCAAACGTTAATTTTAATTTTATATTATAAATTTAGAAAAATATACGTAAAGACTTTATTAACGTTAAAGTAGTTTTTACGTCAAAATAATTTAAATAATTATATGCAAAAATAAAAACGGAATTTAAATTTGTACGTAATTAAATAAAAGGCTTAGCTTTAAATATATCGGATTATATAAAGTTATTAAGAAAATTATAAAAATTAATTATTATTTAAAATTATTATTTAAAATTAAACTTTATTTATTTTTTTACATTTCCTTATTTAAGCTAATAACAAATATTATTAAAGTTAATATAAAATATAAAAAAAAGGTAGAAAAGGATATACCAATATATAAAGTAAAGAAGAATATAAATATACGTAAAAGAAATAAACTTACCGAATACCTAATTAAATAAAAAAATTACTTAAATTTCGAAAATACTTAAAAACTCGTTAAAATTTTTATAAACGCTTAACGTTTATTAAGTAATTTTTATTATTAATAATAAAGGCCTTTTAGTTAATAATCGATTAATTAATAAGTTTAAACTAATCGACCGGATCTGCGACCTGGCCCGACGTAACTACGGCGACCGCAGCCTTTAACTGTTTTTGCTCCTTTTTTAAACGTTTAAACTCCTTTATGACTTCCGTACCCTGAACCTTACGACGGAGCATTTCGACATTACGGAAGTAAAGAAGTTTTTTTTGTTTGCGTAAACGAGCTAAACGATTAAATAACTCGGATAAGTGTCGTTATAACTTAAGCAACTTTTCCTTAGCCATACGCTCTGTGTAACGGCTAAGGGGTTTAACCAACTATTAAACCTAGTCGTACGGTTTATATTAGCAGTAGTATCGTAGGAAACTGAGCAATAAGGTATTTAATAGTTACGTCTGGTAATAGCAGATTATTAAAGGTAATCTGGGTAACTAAGTTGTATTATAAGCTGAAGTTATCTAGATTATAGTAATAACGAGCGTATATATCCTTATCTTAGCTTAAGGTGCTTAAGCGGCTTAAACCCTTTTGTTAATTAAGTTCTTTCGAGTTTTTTTGAACCTTTTCGTAGCTTGACTGGCTTAAGACCCTTAGGTTAATGAGGGCCGTTAAGCTCCTTAAGCTAGTTACGTAACGTTTGAGCTTGGGTCGGAGTTGAAGTTTTAGAGGTCTAACTGTGTGTATTGAAGTGGTGTAGGGTGCAGTATGGGTGCAGCTCTGCAGCTTTGCTGCAGCTCTGTTTCTAGCTGCTTCCATTCATTTCGCCGGTGGGCTCCAATGGAGCGACATCCAGTGGGTCGACGACTGTCTATAAAGTTCTGACCTGGCAACTTTTGTATGTAGTCTTCTAGAGAACCAAGGCACGCCCGACAATTCCTTTTTCCAAGTAACCAGACAAGATGTCTTACATACACCATCTTCGATAAGCCCCGTCCTAATTCAGTATTGCAGCCAAGACCGCTAGGTTATAACACGATTTCTCCCTTTTAGGATTTTTGCCCTTAAAGATTAATTTGTTTATTTATTAATTTTGGTAAGTAACCTTTCCTTTTTTACATTTATTATGTCGGGTCGAATTAAAAAGCGTCGTTTTTGTCAGCTAGCTGGGGGGTGCTTAGCGCACCCCATATACGGAAAGGTCACCTACTGATCGGCCCATATGCGTTCCGGAGCTAAACTACTTAAAGTTGTATGAGTGCAAGAGCACCTGCAACTGACCTAATACAATAATACAACTGATATCCCCTATATCTAATAATTAAAAGTCTTATTCGTTTAATTAGCGTATATATCAATTAATTAGCTGTTGCTAAGATGATATAGGCTGTATATTAATAGCAATTATCCATATATTTTAAATTATAACAATAATGACCGTACAGTCGACGTCCTTGATCATTTACAAAGGACTTAAGGACTGGGATCGATTTAAAGGCGAATTTTAATCTAAAGCGTACGCGCTCGATATTTGGGACTTTATCGATCCTGATTAGTTAAAATTATGGCCTATTAAACCTAAGAACCCGAAATATCCATTTATCTAAAGAAACGACTTCGTTAACCGACGCAAGCGGCTAGTTTATCCTCCGAAGGAACTATATACATCGAAAACGTCGATTAAACGGGCTATTTAATAAATACCCTTAAAATAATTACTCAAAGCCGATAAGCTTATACTTAAAACTTCGCGGCATATATTTATAAGGATCGGAAGTACGAAACCTTTTATAAAAGCGTTAACAAACTTACGAAATAGGTCCTAGAGTTTATATTTCCAGCGATTAAGGAAATAAGTCTTCTTTTAAGGAAGAACCTCCGAAAGTGGTACGTTAAGCTGGCTGAATCCGGCAAGGTATACGATATCAGGTTATTAATTAACACTTAACGAAAGTACCGTGAAAGGCTAAAGCAAGCCTCGAAATCTGGCAAGACGCTGGACGAATGGATCATAAAGTAACAGGAGATCATAACCTAGGAATAACGATATGGTGTCCCAGAAACAAACATAACGATCGTATGGGTTAACGACTTATGTATAGCTCTGGCTTTTATTACCGAAACCTAGATAATAACCTTCCAGATGGTAAAGAAGGCTAAGATCGATAGCGGTACGATCAGTTACCAAGAGGTGGTAGCTAACCTTTTAGATTACTGGATTATAACTTATCTCCCATTTACATTAAGAAATATCAAGGCAGCGTTTTTAACGTTTCACGGGATCCCTACGGACCTATCTGATTAGGACGATCCTAACCAGGAAAAAACCAAGCCATCTAACCTTTAGCTGCAAAGTAGGGCCCCTAAACGAAGGCCGAAACGAGGTAATCGTAAAGGTTCCCAAGTGGACCGAAACACTAGCAAACGAAAGCGCAACGAATCAGATGCTCAGGGTACTCGCTATAAAATCTGCTTAAGCCCGGCTTATAGATTACCCTAATGCTATTATGCATTCCTTAATAAGGCCCCCACAGATTTCTATTTTAATATCGCTTTAACTAACTTAATTAAAAAAAATTACTTTTAATTAATCTTTAAAGGAAAAGATTAACCGTTTATTAAAGACCATAAAAAGGCTAATTACAGAAATAGATTAATTCCTAAAGGGAGTAAGACGGGTTCTAACGTACTTTTTAATCATTAATCAGCGCAGCGATATAAGCGTTTCGTCGTACCCCCTAAGGAATTCATCCATTCTAGACTTAAGGTTCACGATACATATCTTTAACCTGATTAGTAAATTCCTAAATTTCAAACTAACCATACAAAATAACGGGATATACGCAGGCAACAGCTTCATCACCATTAAAAGGTACGGAAAGGTTAATATATTACTTCAAAGCCCTAATAATACGAAAGCGTTACGGCTTTATAACGTAACCCATTACGAAGAATTCGCATGCAACCTAATATCGCTCTGATAGCTCCGAAGAAAATGTTATTAATAAAACAACCGAGAAATTAACAACTGCATTCGAAATAAATATGATTAGGTTATTGTTACGTGAATAAATAAATTTGATCAATTTATTATCGAAGATATTAATGCAACTATTTTTTATGTAACCCTTATAATCTATAAACGAAATATTAACTTATGGACGAAAAAATCACCACGTTTAGGTAATAATATTATATGGCACCTGCGATTAGGCCATCTAAGCCCCGAAATAATCGCCCAGCTATATTCCTATATTAAGGGAATTCGACTAAAAGGCCTTATAACAGTCGAATGTCAAGCATGTAACAAGGCGAAGGCGAAAAGAAAATACGTCGTAAGCTTTCAGAAGAAGCATCCCGATTAGGACAGAAAATCGCCATCGATTTTATTAATTTCGAAAAAAACCCTAAAGGATACAAATACGTTATGTTCGTTACCGACAGATATTTAGGTTTTATTTAGGATACCTACCTGAAAAACCGGGAACAAAATATACTAATTACAGCGTTTCGATACCTTTTAAAAGTTCTGGAAAACCAGGACAAGGTTTTCCTATAGGTAATCGAATGCGACAACGAAATCTTAAAAAATTACCAACTTCGGGATATACTCTAATCGCCTCCTTTTAATATCAGACTTAAGCCTTTAATACCATATACCCAGGCTTAAAACGGGGGTACAAAACGCTTAGGGGATATAATCAAAAAAAAACGATTACGATACGAAATAACGCCAAGTTACCTGCATTCTTAATCGTATATATTTTAAAAGCGGCAATATATCTGTATAACCGTACCTTAAAATACGCTTTCTTTTAGCAAACCTTATATAAGGTTTATTATACTTACCTAGCGTATAAAGACGGCGTTATAATACTTAATCGAAAACCCTAATGTAAGGGAATAGAAAGGACTAGCCACTCCGCCACATAACCCAAAAGATCAGCAGTTCCAACGCCAATTGGCGTTGGAAGTCCTTGTCCGCACTTAAGTAGGGAACCCCCGCGGTCATTTCCTTACACCTAACAGGCCCACCTTCGAACTTATGGTTATATGGCCTACGTTATAACGACCACCGCTATAAAGAAAAAATAAAGACTTTAAAAGCTAAATCCTAAGACATAAATAGGCTTCTTCGTTAGTTACCAATTTACGAACATTTACGAAATTTGGAACCTACTGATTAATAAGGTTATTGCTATCCGAAACGTTTAATTCAACGAAAAGGCTACCTTCTTTGATAACATCAAAAACCTTAAGGATAACCTACTCCACGTTATTAAGGACGAACTACAGAATTTACTCCTATAAGTGCATATACTTAATTAGGCTGATAGCTACCTAATATATATACAAAAAAAATAAAAATAAAAACCTAAATAAAACAATTTAATTACCGGCTGGACAAAGAAGGTGGTTCTAAAATAGCATAAACGTTCAAAAAGACGTACGAAATGGAGAAAAACAAGCCTGCTCGCAAAGGACTAATCATCCTTATACGACCGCTATGTTCGAACCATTACCGTCCTCTAGACCATTACTACCATTAACGTCTGCCCTAATAACTGCTACGATCATTACGCCGACGGAAGAAATAAAGGTAACCTTAAACTCCTATTACGTTATTTAACCCAAAGTAACGGTAAAAAACGAAAGCACCTTACGGGTTAAAAACGTAAGCTCCCCGTACGTTCCGTATCGAAAAGATGATTATCGGTACGATCATAAAATATAAAAGGCCGCGTTTAACGTAAGACGTTTAGCCTACTTTATTAATACGATCGATAACCGGCCGGTAAATTGCGAAAATTTAAGGAAAATAAAGACCCGAAATACGCGCTACCCTAATCAGAAAGGCTTTAATATACTAAAAAAAAAAGTTATTTAGGTCGCAAGGCCGGGTATATAGGCAAAATCTACCGCCACCGCCGTAAAGCTATAAAAAGCTAAATACTTACCCGTTAAGGAAAATATTCCGTAACGCAGAATTAGCTTATTTGCAAAATTATAAGGAAATAAAATTTTAAAAGGTTATTAACTGGTCTTCTACTAAAAGAAAATAGGTGCTAAGGTGCATATAGGTATACGTTTAGAAGTTCGATAAGCATAATTAACTTTAAAAATATAAGGCCCGTTTCGTTATACGAAGCGATTAATAACTTAAAGATATTTATAAGAATACATACGCATTTACGTTAACTAAAATATCGTTTCGAACTTTAATTATTATTACGGTTAAGTTTAACCTAAAACTTAAGGAATATAACGCTATAAACACTTTCGTTAACGCGAACCTACCTTATAAAATATACATAAAGACGTTTTTAAAATACCCATAACGTAATAAGGTATTTTTAATTAAAAAGGTATTATATAAACTAAAGGAATCCTTTTTGCTTTGGCAAAAAGATTTTACTAATATACTTAAGGGTTTGGAATTTAGCCCCGTTCCTTATGAACTTTGTTATTTCCTTTATTAAAGGGTACTTTTGTTTTTTTACGTCGACGACATAGTTGCTACGTATAGTTAAAAATATTAAAATCTTATCGATTAATTAATTTAATAAATACAAAAACGGTATACCCTTATAGAAGATAAAAACCTATAATAGTTTTTCAGTATTAAAATAATTAAAAATAAACCTAATAAGAAAATTTGGTTATTTTAATCCGATTTTATAAATAAATTAACTAACTTAATTTTTTAAAAAAGTTTAAATAGCTGCTTAAAAACGTTAATAACGAACATTAAGTTATTACCAAATCCTAATTTAACCTATTTAAGCTTAATTAATAAATACTAAAAGAAAATCAGTTTTATTTTTAGACGTTATAATTAATACGTAACTTAATATATCCTTTATAATATCCCGATTCGTTCGATTTAATTAAAACCTTAACAACGTATATTATAACGTTATTAATAAAGTTATATTATACTTAATCGGTACCAAAACGTTAACGTTATAGTTCGGTAACGAGGATTCGATAAATACTTAAAGTAACGCCTTTTTTACAGATAATTCGATTAACCGAAAAAGCTTTTAAATTTACGTTATAAAGTTATTCGGAAAAATGATAAAATAACGAGCAAATAAGTAAGATATAATAATTACTTTTATAATCGAAACGGAATTATTATCCCTTACGTAAGCTACAAAAAAAGCCTTATTTATTTTTCGATTAATTAAAAAATTAAAAATTAGCCTAAATATAGGACCGTTAAATATATAATACGATAATTAATAAACGATACGGCTTGTTAACGCCGACGTCGCCTTATTATAAACAAAGCTACAGTACGTAAATATATATAACTACTAATTACGAAAGGCAGGAAAAAAGGACCTAATTAAAGTAAATTATACACTTACGGGTAACATGCTGATTAATGGATTAATTAAAACCTTATTACGAAAAGCTTTTAGGCATTTTAAAAAGCAGCTGAGATTAATAGATATTATAAAAACCTGGGACTAATAAAGAAAAGTTTTGAGGGTTATTTCAGATAAGGAATTGGCTGATCAAAAGGATTTAATCGCCGGAGGAGAAGTGGAATGGATAGCTGTGGCTCTAGGAAGTGATAAAGTGTGACGATTAACGCCGTGAATGCTTTAAGGCGTTAAGGGGGTGTGTCAGCTAGCTGGGGGGTGCTTAGCGCACCCCATATACGGAAAGGTCACCTACTGATCGGTCCATATGTGTTCCGGAGCTAAACTACTTAAAGTTGTATAAGTGCAACAGCACCTGCAATTGACCTAATACAATAACACAACTGATGTCCCCTATATCTGACAGTTTTCGTTAGCGTATTAACGTTCTGGTTTTTCTAAAACATATCGATTGTTTTGGTTTTGCCATGGCGTCGAAGTTCTTTTATTTTCGTTATAAATCTGAAAATAAAATTTATAAGACGTATTATATTTCTAGAAAGTATATGCGTTATATTAAATACGCAGGTTCCTATATTTTATTCGGTCCTTCGGAACTTAAATATAATAAGTTTATTACGGAAAAGGATTGTTTAAAGTTGGCAAAACGAATGATTAAGGAAAAGTTCCTTAAGTTATAACGATATTTTGTTACGAAGCAGGAAGGACTCTCAGGCCAGAAATGAGACCCTAGGAGAGTGGTCCCAACGGGTAAACCTCGGCCCCACTAAATGGTCTCTATCGCGTGACAGAGACCATCCAGAGACTTCTAAGGGACCATACAGAGAGATTCCAGAGACCTTAAGGAGACGAGAAGGATATATATGAACTAAGTTCCTATATAGATAGCACTTATTTAGTTTTTACTTTTTAGTTATTAATCTAATTTTTTGATTAAAGGTAACTGTACCGTTTTCTAATTAAAGAAAAAGTCTTTAAATTCTTTTAACGAATAAAACCTTTAATAAATTATTCTTCGCCTTATTATTACCTACAAATTAAAACCTTATTTCGGATATTACTTATATTTCCAGGTGGATATATGATAGGTTCGTTATATTTTGATAGTTCTTTAATTAATAGCCGACGGATAGTTTTAAGCCTAATCGGGTATAAGCTTTCTTAAACTTAATAAAAACGATATTATAAAACGACGTTTAAAAAATAAATAATATACCCGATCCCCGTTATAAATTAATAAAGAATTAATAATTAAATTAAATAATTTATTTTTAATAGAAAAGGTTCTTTAATTAATTAATAATATTATGTTCCTTATAATTTAAGGTAAGAGAAACCTTTTTTCCTTTTAAATTTAACATTTAATCCCGGTTTTAAAAATTATTATTAAGGTTTAAAAAGATTCGAAAAAAAAGAAAGAAAAAAAAACCAGAAGTCCAGGAATATTAAAGCCTAAAAAGAAAGGAAAAAAAGTTTTCCCTTAAAAAGAAAATAAAATTTCTATTGCGTAAAATCCAAACCTTAGAAAAGGATATAAAAAAAACCTTAACCCCTTAAAAAAATGGCTTAACTTACCCGAAAAATAAAGGAAAAAACCCTAGCACCCTTATTATTCGGCCTTGATCGATACCGCGAAGCTATTATCTTACCCTTTAATTATTACGGAATGCTGGAAATCAAGGGTTATAAGTTAATTACCCCGAAACTTTACAACGGAATTATAGATATAAAATTTCTTTTCGTTTAAACTAAAACTTACCTTAAATTTTACCAAAACCTTTTAATAAAAAATTATTAAAAAGTAATAATTATTTCCCAGCTACTTACTAGACGAATCTTTTTATGGTTCGAGCCTATTATAAAGGACCATTTAAGGAATTATCTTACGGGATTTTCAGA
The DNA here is from genome assembly GCA_004154915.1 of Monosporascus ibericus. Taxonomy (NCBI): domain Eukaryota; kingdom Fungi; phylum Ascomycota; class Sordariomycetes; order Xylariales; genus Monosporascus; species Monosporascus ibericus. Next base: position 63,829 of record QJNU01000180.1, read on the forward strand.
TATTATTAATTATATTTTTAACGATTACCGATACTTCGAAAACCGAATACGAATTATGTTTGGAAACCTAGATAAAGAATAATACGTAATAAAATAATTACATTTTTTTTATTAAACCAAATTAATTATAAGATATACGACAAAATTTAACCGTTTAACCGTAATTTCCAATTTATGCGGAAGAGAGTTATTTTATCCTTTTTACGATAACTTAAAACCTTAAATTATGAATAAAATATATATGGTACTTAAGATAAGATTCTTTAAGAAATATACCGACAAAGTAATTATCGCTAACCGACGTACCTTTAACTAATATTTCGAAAAGAAAAACCAACAAAAGAAATAACGATAAAGGCTTTAGGAGCCGAATTAAAAAAAATAAAGGCAAGTTTTAAAAAAACGTAAGTACCGTTTCGAAAAAGCCTAAGAAAAATAAATCCGACATAAAATATTTTAACTATAGTAAAAAGGGATATTTTAAAAACGAATATCGTTTTCCCGCTAACAGGAACTTTAAAAAGAAAGCAATTGCTTAATCCCTAAAAAAAGCTAAAGCGGCTAAATAAAAAACTGATAATAAAGCAAAAAGAGAAAAAAAAAAACGTTAATTCGATTTTTTTTCAGCCAAAATTCATTAATGCCATTATTACTTAAATCCAGAACGATATCCTAAAATACGAAAATTACGTTATTTACTAGGATTTTAAGGTTAAAATTTGCAAATATTATCCCGGATAAACGGCTTTTAAGATAGCTATAAAGTTAAAATACTTTTGCTATTTTAATACATCTTAATATAAAATACATAACGAAAATAGTTAATTCCGACTTAACGCCAATAATTACGAATAATTATCCCCGAAGCTTTGCGAACTTCCTAAATATACGGTATATATCAAACCTCGAACAAGCCAACATAAGTTATTTTACTTTACCGCTTGTTATATCGACGATTATCTTATTTATTTAAAACTAAAAAAATAATAGTTTTTAACCTAAATAAAACGAAAAAATACTTACCAAACCAAATAATAAATATAAATACATAAAAACTCCCTAATAACTAAAATACCTTAAGTTTTATTACTTACATCTCGAATTAAAACAAAATTAAAAAGTTATATCATAAGGATATTTATGTTATTTCCTAATACTTTACATTTAATACGAACTCCTAAATAATAAAATACCGCCTTCGAAAGTTTACACTTTTAACTTTATAATTCGAAAAAACGTAAAACTAAAATTTAAGCTCGAAAAGAATAATTACCCTCGAATATAAATACGGCAGAAAATATGGTTTAAATATAAAAGAAATTAATATACCAAATATATTATGCGAAAAGCACGTAAATGGAGATTTTTTTAAACTGGATATTATCATAAGTTAAAAAACGTTAAAGGTTTTCGAAAATAAGGTATCGAAAAGCCTTAACCTATAAAACCTTATACGAAGTAACAAAGGGATTACGCAACCAGATCGAAATTTTATTTTAATATAAAAACAGCACATTTAAAGCTATAATCGACTTAAGAACCGAAAGTAACGTTATTTTTCCCGCGGCAACAAAAAAGCATTAAATTCCTTAAAGGTATAAGCTAAAATACTATAAGTTACGTATAATAAACGGAAGCTTATTTAAATATAAAAACGAACGAATCCTACGAAAAACGAAAAAGCTCCTTATTTAAATCCAAGGATATCAAAAACAAATTTCGTTGGATATTGCCGACATTTCCGGACATAACATCATCCTAGGAATACCGTAACTCAAAACTAACAATCCATATATCAATTGGAAATACCAAACGCTTTCTTAAAAGAATAATAAAAAACTACCTAAAAAGAACGAATAAGAAATCTGCTATATTATTAAAAAGGTACAAATGCCAGATTAAGCCGGAACGGTATTACCTAAATATTAAATATTTAAAAAAACTATTTAAAAACAAAGAAAATTACAAGTTATTACCATATAGTTAATAAAATTACGGAATACCCATTAAGGAAAATTACCCTCCTAAACTTTACAAAATTTATTATATAAACCTTAAAAAGTTAAAAACCTTATAGAAAACTATTTAACTCGATTTGAAAAAAGAATATATTCAACTTTTTAATTTCCCTATTAAATATTCTATCCTTATGGCATTAAAAATTAAAAACGAAAAATAAAAGATTAACGAAAATAAAGATCTAATCTTTAGAAACATAATCGACTACAAACAGCTAAACGATATCACGAGCAAAATAAATACCCCTTGACTTTTATAAATATATTAAAAAAAGCGCTAGCAAAATTAAATGGTTTACGGCATTTAATCTTCGAAACGGTTATTACCGTATCAAAATAACTAAAAAAGAAGAATAAAAAACAATATTTAAAACAATATACGGACTTTACGAATACCGAATAATGTTTATAGGATTTACTAATATTCCCGCCAGTTTTTAACGCTTAATTATAATCACCTTACGAAAGTATTTAAATAAGTTTGTATTCGTCTACCTCGACGACATTCTCATTTACTCCGAAACTTTAAAGGAACATAAATAATATATAACTTAAGTATTTTAAACTTTAGATAAGGCAAATATCTGAATTAATACAGTTAAAAATGTATGGTATATATAAAAGCTAAACTGCCTTAAATATATATTTACCCCCGGCCAAATTTAGATTTAACACTTTAAAATAAAAGTAATTAAAAACTGGCCCATCCTTAACAAAACGACCGTTACCGATATTTAACAAATTTTAGGATTTACGGGTTACGTATAAGGTTTAATTAAGGGATACGGAGATATAGTTAGATTATTAACGAAACTTATAACTAAAAAGTACGTTGATAAGAAATTTAAACTTTTAGAAAATATAAAGAAAACGTTTTAAATCTTAAAAAACGTAATTACTAATAAATCTATAATAAGATTACCTAACGTAAATAAGAAGAAGCGCTTAAAAACGGATGTTTCAGATTACGTATTAAATACCGTCCTAAAACAGTTAAAAAATAACGATAAATGGTCCCCGGTAGCTTACTACTCGAAAGCATTCCGAAATGTAAAACTTAAATACTTAATTTACGATAAAAAACTGCTATCAATTATTAATGTTTTTAAAAAAATAAGAACCTTTTCTTAATGGAACTAAAAAAACCCTTTAATATTTATTCCGATCATAAAAGTCTTACCCGGTTTATGAAGGTATAAAAACTAAACAAACGATATAAAATTTGGATATTTTTCTTATTAAAATTTAACTTTAAAATATATTACATTAAAGGAAAAGAAAATATCCAGGCGGATATTTTTAATCATAAAAGCGATTATAATCCTAAAGTTTTTAAACGAAATATATAGATACTATAGTATAATAAAGACGGCATTATATAATTATACGAAATCTTAAAGAAATTAAACCTCAAACTTTTAACGAAGTTTCAAAATTTTTACGATACGAAAAAAAAGAAAAAGGTCCAATTATTAAAGGGATAGTTAAAAGACCAGTTATTATACCATAGCAAAGATTTATATTCCTAGGAACCAGCAAAAACAATTCGTAAAAACATTTTACGAAAACTTATTACATAGATATTAAGGAATCTTTAAGACCATTCGACGGTTACAAAAAAAGTACGACTTTTTAAAATTACGCGAAATAATTAAAAGAATTGTGAAAAGTTATAACATTTATAACAAAGTTAAAACAGTACGTTATAAACCTTATAAATTATTATAACCTACCGACATTCCTAATAAGGTATGGAATATTATAACTTGAAATTTTATTACTGACCTTTCTTTATTTAATAACCTAATTATTAAAATCGAATACGACGGAATCTGGGTAATCGTTAATAAATTTACCAAGTATAAATACTTCCTATCTTTTAAAGGAATTATAACGGCAAAATAATTAACCTATGCATTTATTAAATATTACCTCGATAAATATAAAATCACCAAAAGATTAGTTTTAATTAAAATAAGCTTTTTACGTCCAAGTTTAATACCAGCTTTTTTAAACGGATAAGTGCTAAACTTAAGTTCTTAATACCTTATTACTTATAAATAAATAGTTAGATACAACGATTAAATTAAACCCTAAAATAATATTTCCAAAGTTATATTAATTATTAATAAAATAATTAGGTAAAATTATTATTATTAATATAAACAATTTACAATACGTTTATTAACGAAAATATATGTATCTTCCTTTATATAGCTATATACGGATATAAGGCAATAACCTAACGACCAGAATAGCCGGTATACAAGATTCCTACAATTACTACCATAGCTCCTTAAGTAAAGATAATAGTTACGGAAATTAAAACGATATAATTCCGTTTATAAGCCAAATTACGTTTTTTCCAGCAAAGAATGGCTTAGTATAATAATAGAAAAAGAATTAAGGGATTAATTTTAACGAAAGGAGATAAAGTTTATTTGTTACACTAGAAACAAAACGTAACTTCGAACATCTTACAAATTAAAACTAAAAAACCTAACGAGAAACTTAATTTTAAAAAGCTTAATCCCTTTAAAATTAATAAAGTTATTTCCAAAATTAATTACCGATTGTTATTACTTAAGATAATAAAGATATACCTTATTTTCCATATTTCCTTGCTTAAACTAATATTTAAGAACGCCTCGTGAAAGATAAACTTAAAAATCGAAAAGAAATAATAAGTACGAAGTCGAACGAATGTTAAATTCCACAATGATTAAAAACAGAATTTAATACTTAATTAAGTAAAAAGAATACTTATACAAAAAAAATATTTAGGAATTATTTAATTACTTAACGAATGCGATAGATTTAGTTAAGACGTTTTACCGGTAAAATCTTAACCGACCGTTTTTAACGTAACCAAAGTCGCAGGTAATAAAAGTCCTCCGTTTAAGTCCAAACCCGCGATATTTTAATCGAAGGAATTAGTATCCGAAACTAATTACGCCTGCTCCTACCGTAGACGCTTTTTTTCCTTATCTAATTTTTCTTTTTCTTTTAATTCGTTAATAAAACGGAATCCCTGCCGAATTATTTCTATTCCGCGGCGTTAAAAAAAGTCCTGCTGTCGACTTAGCCGAATCAGCCTTACCGTAGCCTCGGATTACAACCGCTAAAAGTCCAGCAGCGTTTCTTTAGTTACCCTTTTTTCCTTATTAATCCGCGCCTTTTCCGATCGAATATTTTGCAGCGATTCCAAAGAAACATTATTACCCTTATACGATACATTCCCTTCGTAATAATATCAACACTTTTTCCTTCCTTCGATTATTTTACACTTTAACCCCAAATTTTCGCAACGTTCGTACGGTATAACGAGATAACTAAAGTCGATAATGGAAAACGTAAGTTTTTTCCTATTATCGGTAAAAAACTTAAATGGTTTTCGTAAAAAACCTGATATGATAGCAAGTTAATTAAAAGCCGCAGGAATTAAAAACTAACTAAAAGAAGGGGAAATTAACCTATTTATCTTTAAGGACAAAGATCTCGTAAGAAGGGGAATAATGTTACGAAATAAGAAGGACTTTCAGGCCAGAAATAAGACCCTAGGAGAATGGTTCCAACGGGTAAACCTCGGCCCCGCTAAATGGTCTCTATCGCGTGACAGAGACCATCCAGAAACTCTTAGGGGACTACATAAAAAAGCTCCAGAAACCTTAAAAAGACGAAAAGGATATATATAAACCAAGTTCCTATGTAAATAGCACCTATTTAGTTTTCACTCCTTAGCTATTAATCTAAGCTTTCGATTAAAGGCAACTATACCGTTCTCTAATTGGGGGAAGAGTCTTTAAATCTCTTTAACGAACAAAACCCCTAGTAAATCATTTCTCGCCCTATTGTTACCTGCAAATCAAGACCTCATTTCGGATACTGCTCATACTTCCAGGTGGATGTATGACAGGTTCGTTACATATTTATCCAAACTGTTTAATCGTTTAATTCGTTTACGTAAATAAAAAAAACTTTTTCGTTTCCGTAACGTTGAGATGTTCCGTCGTAAGGTTCAGGATGCGGAAGCTATAATGGAGTTTAAACGTTTAGAAAAGGAGCAAGAATAATTAAAGGTTACGGTTGCCGCGGTTACGTCGGGCCAGGTTATAAATCCAGTTAATTAGTTTAAACTTATTAATTAGTTAATTATTAACTAGGGGGTCTTGGTCGTTATTTATAAAAAGTTTTAATAAGCGTTAAACGTTTATAAAATTCTTAACGAGTTTTAAATATTTTCGGAGTTTAGGTAATCCTTTTATTTAATTAGATATTTGGTAAGTTTATTTTTTTATGTATATTTAAAATTCTTTTTATTTTATATATCGGTATATCTTTTTTTATCCTTTTTCGTATTTTATATTAACTTTAATAATAAATATTATTAATTTAAGTAAAAAAAAACGTAAAAAGTTAAATAAAGTTTAACTTTAAATAATGATTTTAATTGTTAATTAATTCTTAAGATCTTTTAGTAACTTTGTATAAATTAATATATTTAAAATCGAAATATTTATTTAATCGTTTCGTTTAAATATTTCTAATAAATAGGTAAACCTTTTTTTTATAAAAAATAGTTGGTTTTTTACCTTTTTTTAATTATAATACTTCTTAATTTAATTACGTACGAATTTAAGTTTCGCTTTTATTTTTGCATATAATTATTTAAATTATTTTAACGTAAGGATTATTTTAACGTTAATAAAACCTTTACGTATATTTTTATAACTTTTAATATAAAACCAAAATTAACCTTTATTAAAATCGTTTTAATATTTTCGTAATAATTAATATTATAAGCTAATTACGTAATAAGTAACTTTTAAATTTAATCGTTTTATTCGTAATTAATATAATCTCGTAAATAGACTTTTAATATTTAATTAACCTTTTTTATTTATCCGTTTATTTAAGGTTTAAATACGTTAAATATTTTATAATTTAAGTTTAATTATGTTATAAATTTTTGCTAAAATTTTAATTTAAATATTATTTCTTTATTCAAAATAATTTCCGTTAATAATCCGTATATTTTTAAAATATATCTTAAAAAGATATAAGTTATTCATTTTATATTTATATCCTTATTATATAATATAAAATAAAATGTCTTTATAACTGGGTTTTCTAATAATAAAAGTTTAATAATAAAGTCGAAAATAATTAAATCCTATGGTCCCTTTATAATTAATAATGATTACAATTTTCCGTATAATTTATATCCTCGAGTTTTTACCTTGTTATAAATATAATATTATTATTATATTTTTTATTACTAATTTTATTTTTAAAAAGTAATAAATACGTTATAATCGCTTTAATGTTTTATCAATCATTAAGTATTTATATAATTAATATTTGTAAATATTTCGTATTAATATTTTTTAGTACTTTTTTAAGATTTATATCTTTTTTACCTTTTAGTTTTTAAGTAAGTTATCGTTCTATTCCTGGACTTTCTGGTATAAATTAATGGGTGCTATTTTGATCGTTATTATCTGCCGTAATTGTAGGTATCTTTCGGGTGTAGTGTCGAAGATTTAATGGTTAACCTTAATTACCTTTTTTTCGAAGTTTAGTTTTCGATTGAGTGCGTTTATTTTGCCGTTTTTTGATTTCTTTTTTGGTAGATAATAATAAAGTTGTATTTTGTTAATTTTTTAACGTAACGTAACTATTATCCTATAAGCCTTTTAGTAATGGTAAAGCGAATAAGGTTTTTATAGTTAGTATATCCCTTAATCTGGTAAAGGTTTTCCTTAAAATAATGCTTAAACTTTCGAAAGGCCTTAATAATGGCCATAAATATTTTATCGGAAATACCGTAGTTTAATTTTGTTCCTTTTTATTTATAAAAGTAGAAAGCGATAAGATGTAAGTTGCCTTAATTATTACGATATTTTATTATTATGCTTAAAATATAATCCGAAACGTCGGTTTTAACCTTAATTAAATGGCTTAAGTTATATATAATTAATATTAGCTTATTAATAATTACGTCTTTAATTTTTTAAAACGTGGTTTTTATTTTTATTATTTAAAGGAATTTATTTTCTTTTTTTATTAAGTTGAATAATAATATAGTTATTTTGTTCAAGTTTCGAATAAACTTTCTGTAATAATTAACAAATCCGAAAAAAGCTTGTATTTCCTTATTTATGGTGAGCTTTTTTTACTTTTATATTTCAGGGATTCTTTAGGGTTTATTTTAATATATTCTGGGGTAATAATATGTTTTAACACTTTATTCTTTACATTTAAAACTGGCTTTTCTTTGTATTAACTAAAAGGTTGGCGTTTTATAAGGCTTAAAGAATTGTATAAACGTATTCTATATGTTCCTTTTTGTTTTTCAAGTAAATAAGAATATCGTAGAGGTAACAAATAACGAAAAGGTTTAAATACTTCTTAAATATATGGTTAACTATTTGCTAAAAGGTTGTTAATACATTTATAAGTTCGAAAAGCATAACGAAATATTCGAAAAGTTCGTATTTCGTTTTAAAGGCTGTTTTTTATTCGTATTTTAACTTAATACGGATTTAATTATATTTTCTTTTAAAATTTAAGCTCATAAATCAATTTGCTTTATAAAAGCGATTTTTTATTTCGTTAATTAAGGGTAATAACGTTTTGTCTTTAATCGTAATATTATTTAATTACTTATAATCGATAATTAGACGTAACTTTCCGTTTTTCCTTAACACGAAAAATATAAGGTATCCGGTTGATAAATTAAAATATCGTATATAACCTTTTCGAAGTTTATTTTTAAAATATTTACGTAATATTCATAATTTTGTTTCATTAAGATTATAAATCTGATAAAATCTAGTAAAGGTTTTTTTTAAAATTATTTTATGGTCTTATTTGTTATGTTTTAATAATTTTATTTCGAATTCTTTTCGAAATAGTCGTTTATATTTATACCTTTAGCCGTCACAGTTGGGAGGAAAGAATAGCAATATAGCGTCCGCAATAAACCTTGATATAATGCGTGCACTTAGTAAAAAGCTATAGATGCGATAAGCGAAAGGGAATACGGTTGATTTAAATTAATTGGATGTATTGTGGTTGAGTTATTTGGATTGATTGTTGCGAGGTGCCAAAAACCGTCCGGAGTGGTAGTGTGTCCGGAGTGGTGGTGTGGGACGTTATATTTAATGATGTTGTTTTAATAATTTTTAATAATATATATAAAGGTACCGGAAACGAAACGAAAAATTTACAACTTAATATTAAACTTTATTTTTAAAGTTTTATTATTTTTTGCAAAGCTTTTTTTTTTAAAAAAATAGTTTAGTTAATATATTAAACCCTTAAAGATATATCGTGATGAAAAGCGCTAACCACGGCTGCGCCTGCGGCGCAGCCCCAACCTCAAAAATAAGGCCTGACTTAAGTAAGGTAAATTCAGACAATGTAGGGCTCCGATCAAAGATGATGGTCAGACCAAGAAAAGTAAACAGAATTGATTTATAGCCATATCCTTATAGTCAACAATGTCTAGCTAATCGGATTCTGCCTTGTCGTTTTTCCGAGTCAACTCGTGACTGTCTTTCAAGCAACGCCCTCCAATCTTGTAGCACTCCAGACAAATGTCAAAATCTCCACTGCTGCACACTTCGCATCTGTAATAGACCTCATCTTGCGGAATTTTCAGAGTGCAGACATCGCACCGCCTGGATGTCCCCTCATGACATTTCGAGCTCACCGGGACACACTCGTCGTTCTCGCATATTGGTTTGCCTTTCTTTTCTGCGTAGCCAAGTAGCAGTTGCTCGATGTCAGCACTGCCACCTTTTCTGGCCCACCACAGCGGAGACCTCCCGAAACAATCCCGACAGTCCACCTCGACACGGTCAGTAGCTAGGAGCGACTTGACCACCTCCGTATGACAGCTCCGTGCTGCTATTGATAGCGGCGTAGATCCATAATGATCTTTCAGATCAGGATTGATAGGATGTGCAAGAAGCATCTTAACAACTGAGTTGTGTCCATTCTTGGCTGCAAATGACAACGGGGTCCGGCCGATATTGTCTTTTAAGTTCGGGTCTATGGTAAGTTCCTTGCCTGCTTCAAGAAGGAACTTAACTACTTCGACGTGTCCATTCATCGAAGCCAAGTGCAGGGGGGTACTTCCGTTAGTGCTAGCGATTGTGGCATCGGCGCCATTCTCAAGAAGGAATTCGACCACTTTGATATGACCTTCATGTGAAGCCATGCTTAATGATGTCAATCCATTTTTATCTGTAGCCGCCATATCGGCACCGTTTTCGAAAAGAAACTTAACTACTTCGACATGTCCCTCTATCGAAGCCGAATGCAGTGGGGTACGCCCGTCAGTGCTAGCGATTGTTATATCGGCGCCATTTTCGAGAAGGAGTTCGACCACTTTGATATGACCTTGATATGAAGCCATGTTTAATGCCATATATTCGTCCTTGCGTGGGACTGTCTTATCGGCGCTCTTCTCAAGCAAAAGTCTGACCACATCAACATGTCCTTGAAATGAAGCTAAGGTGAGTGGCGTATATCCGTTAACTTTGGCGTCCGTCGCATTGGCGCCTTTTGTCGGATCGACGCCCTTTTCGAGAAGAAGTTTGACCGTTTTAACATGGCCACTTAGTGAAGCCGGGATCAGTGGCGTAAGTCCATCTTTATCTATGACCGTTACATCTGCACCCTTCTCGAGAAGACGCTTAATTACTTCGACGTGTCCATTCATCGAAGCCGAAAATAGGGGGGTACGTCCGTTAGTACTAGCGATTGTCGTATCGGCGCCATTTTCGAGAAGGAGATCGACCACTTTGATATGACCTTCATGTGAAGCTATGTTTAGTGGTGTCAGTCCATTCTTGTCTGTGACCGCCATATCGGCGCCGTTTTCAAGAAGAAGCTTAATTACTCCGACGTGTCCATTTATCGAAGCTAAGTGCAAGGGGGTAGTTCCTTCAGTGCTAGCGATTGTCATATCGGCGCCATTTTCAAGAAGAAGTTCGACCACTTCGACATGACCTTGACGTGAAGCCATGTTTAATGGTGTTAATCCATATTTGTCTGTGACTGCTGTATCGGCGCCGTTTTCGAGAAGAAGTTTGACAATTTTTGCATTTCCATTAGCTGAAGCTGAATGTAATGGTGTCCATTGATTTTCGCTTGCGATAGTTGTATCGGCACCTCTTTCTAGAAGTAGCTTAACTACTTCGATATGTCCTTTTTTCGAAGCTAAGTTTAGCGGCGTCCATCCGTCGGTGCTTACGATCGCTATATCAGCGCCTTTCTCGAGAAGAATCTTGATCACTTCGATATGTCCATTTTTCGAAGCCGAATGCAATGGCGTCAATCCATCCTTATCAGTGATGGTCGTATCGACGCCTTTCTCAAGGAGAAGCTTAACGACTTCGACGTGTCCGTTCTTTGAAGCCGAGTTTAGTGGTGTCCGTCCATTGGTGCGCGTCGTTACGTCGGCGCCCTTCTCGAGGAGAAGCTTAACCATCTCAACATTTCCATTCATTGAAGCCAAGTCCAGTGGCGTCCAGCCGTCCTTGTCTACAACCGTTACATTGTCGGCGCCCTTCTTGAGAAAAGGGATAATCCTTTCGGTTTCATAGAGCTGGACAACATATCCACCATTGCTGTCGTACGTCCTGTCAGCGCCCTGCTCGAGATAAAGCTGGGCTAGTTCAAGGCTTCCCTTTAGTGACATCAAGTTCAGTGGTGAAGATCCATCACTATTTGCGATTGTCACATCAGCGCCTCTTTCGAGAAGTACCTTGACTACTTCGACATGTCCAGTCATCAACGCCAAGTTCAGTGGCGTACGTCCACCAGTACCCATTGTTATATCGGCGCCCTTCTCGAGAAGGCACTTGACAACTTCGACATGTCCCTTCTTCGAAGCCGAATGCAGTGGCATACATCCATCCTTATCTTCGATCGTCATATCGGCGCCTTTCTCAAGAAGAAGCTTGGTCACTTCGACATGTCCATTCATCGAAGCTAAGTTCAGTGGTGTACATCCGTCTTTGTCTTCAATCGTGATATCGGCGCCGTTATCGCACAGTACTGTGACGACTGCCTCATGCCCATTCTCGGCGGCCCATGACATCGGTGTCCGACCATATTGATCCCTCGACTCAGTGTCGTGACTATCGTCTCCTTTATCGAGCACTAACTGCGCGACAGCTTCAATCCCGAAGTACGCTACTAAGTGTAATCCGGTCATTTGCCGTGGAACTCGTTGACTATAACCTGACCCTAATGAGGAGGGCCTGATGGCCATCAAAGCTTGGCTCGACGCTTCGACTTGAGCTTTTTTCTCAAGAAATTCGATGACTCTCTGGTAGGACGTCGAAGAACTGCGGGCGTGATGCCCCCAGTTACGTGCGGCGTAGTCGTAAAGCGGATTTGACTCCAACCTCTCCTCAAACTCGGAGTCCGTTTGACAAAATCCAGTCTCAAAGACGCTAAATGAGAGATATGTTACGCAGGTGGTCGTAATGTCCGTCTCTGCATCACGGAACCAACGCTTCCGTGTTCGTTCGAAGTATTCCTGCGTCGTGTAATGGACTAACCGGATGATGTTGCTTTCTTCGTCCACTGTGACTAATCCAGCACATACTGCGACCATGATTTGTGGTATGTTATCTTTGTCAAGCTTAGACTTGCCATTTTCTACGGCGAGGGCATGCTGAAGTTCGGATTTCTCCAGTGGCCTCCTTGCACAAATGACCCACGATAGAACCCTCTTAGCGAGGTCCTTCTGGTCCGTAACCTGATCTTCGATTCGGTTCATTGCATCCTCATACGCCTGGTCATACGCCCCGGATCCAGTTGGCAGCTCTGTAAGAGCAGTTCGGATAGCTTTAATAGATACCTTTCCCATAAGTGAATTCATATGAAGATGTGCAAGTAGAAACCTAAAAGCACGTTAGCATGACCGTCCATTTTGTTGAGGTAGAAAGTCCACACATTCCGTCAACCAGCTGGACAATCTTAGTCTTGACTTCTTCTTGCAGCTTCGGATACCCGAGCACAAACTCTGGCAGTAGGAACATGTGATCATCGAGATATCTTCGCACATCTTCTGGATGGGCACGAATCTCCATTAAGATATTCCCTTCGAACTTCTTTGTGATTTCTGGGATAAACCTCGAAGTCGCAAAGACATTTGTTCTGGACTCGGCTTGAAGGTTGAATATCTCAGCCAGGAATCTTGTTCGACAACCATCAGATATTGGGCATTCGTCGATTGCATCGATAACAATGAAGACTCTGGAATACATAGCTATCACGGACTTAAGGGCTCTTGAGAATTCATCAAACAATGGCCGTGTCCGTTTATTCTCGTGATGGTTATGGAGAGCTCTCAGAGTGTCTGGTAGGGAAGACAGCTGCTGACACAGCTGCTTCAGGAGACTCGCGAGGAGGTCTTCGGCCTTCTGCTCGTCGTGTCTCTGGAAGTTAAAGTAGATATAAGCAATCCCAGTGCTATTGTCTTGCTGAAACCTTCCAGTCAAGTCGTCGATGATGATAGATGTGAGGATTGTCTTCCCCGCTCCAGGAATCCCGGGACAGAACAACGTCTGCTTGCTGGTTTTCAGCCAATTCTGGTACTTGTCGGAGTTCAAGAGCCATTGCCCGGTTCCTGGTTGTCGCCTCCTGAAGTGGCCGCTTTGCTGAGGGCCGTAGTCAATTGACGTGAGCCAGTTAAGTATGGCTTGTTGCTCTTGAGTGTGGTGATATTGGACAATTCGGTCCGTCTTCGTAGATGATGCTGAAATTTGTGCTTGGATGTCTGCAAGGACTGCGACTTGTTAGCAATTAAACGAAATACTGGATTAGTAGTTTATATCAGATAAACTGGAGGTGGCATAGCCCAGATTCGGAAAGAATACCAAAATCCCTTGTCACAGACTGAATTCCGTTGTGATGATAGAATTATGACAAAGCAATAAAACAAGTTTATTTTTTGGAATCGTTCTGAAACAATATAGTATACTTACTCATTTCCATCCTCCCAGCCCACGGCGGCACTGCCGTCACCCTTACGGGCTTGAGAACATGAAGGAGCTCCCTCGCATATGCCGCAGCTGCAAGCGCTGCGTAGTTGTGCCACTCATCATTTTTGTGCGAATCCGAATAATCACAGATTCCTCGAATTACCAGACACGGGAAGTTGTTCATCAAGCCACCAGCTTCCATCTCAAAGCAGAGAACATTCAGCTCAGGATCTGTCGCATATTGGTCCCTTTCTTTGGCATTTTTCATCACCGAGTTGGCAGATGCGATGATGCCGTAGTGGACAATGACTGCTCGGCTGCTTTCGCGAAGTGGACGCTCCTCTAATCCATTAGCCTCGCAGCTCGCGCAGCTCTTTCCACCTCTGTGTTCGTAGTCGGCACGATACAATCTATCTTCAGTGGGACGCCGGTAGGCGGGCATATCATCCATCCTTTTCAAGTGTTCAAATATTCTGTCTGGCTCTGTAGGGTCATTGTGACGCCGTCGCATCTCGGGAATAGCTCCAAGGAGTAGCGGAGGAGGGGCATCCAGCTGGCCGATTCGTTGGAATCGGCCGTCTGATAATCGTTTCCCGAAATCGTATTGTACAACGCCTCCGAGTGTGCCTTGCGGGCTACTGACCACGACGTCGCCGAGTCGAATGTGTCTGTCTCGTGTCGGGGCGCCTCCCCCAATTCCCACCATCAGCGCGAACCTCAAGTTGGGAAATGATCGGATCATGTCTCTGGCGACGCTGGCAGCAGAGCTGTTTCCGTATCGACCGTCTGGAAGGCATCCAATGACCACATTATGTCCACTAATACGACCGAACGCGTAGGTGTTATTGTCGTTTACCGCGCTCGTCTCTGGGCCCTCGAATTTGTCATCGCGCATTCGACACGCAGCGTCATACTCTTCCTGCAGGGCACATATCCAACCAATCGTGTAACCTTCGACGGATGGTTCTGACATTGGAGAACGAGGACCGCCGCCGAGGGATCGCGTGTCAGCTCAGAAGGGCAGCTTTATCGATGGAATAATAGCAGCGTCAGAGGAAGAATGTGGACATTGAAGCCGGAATTAGGCCGCCGAGTCCATAGGGTCTAGAGGAGAACAAAGTCGGACGAGATCAACTCACTCAAACAAAATGAAAGCTCCGGATCTCTCCAAGGGGGAGAGCATTAGGATATGGCTTGAAGAAACTGGTTGGAAGGCTGGTTCCTGTAGCAAAAATAGCACAGCGCTGGCGCAATCCATTCTACATTAGTAACGGTGGGTGATGCCTAAATGACAAGCTGCGCTAGGCAGCAAGGCTTAGACGACACGTGGTCGATATGCCTGCCCATGGACATTGAGCCGTTTTGTAGTTTACTCATATATAACGCGGTGCCAGACAGATAGGTACAGATTAACGTGTCCACCACTGACTGGCCAATTACCTCAGCTCCATTAGCACGTGGGGGGTTTCTGAGACTATGCCTGGGATTCATTCGAAATCCCGTGACGATCTTATGAGCGTCTTGGCTTGCGACGGTCTCCAACTGTCAGATATAGGTTACCTCATCGAGATCAGGCCCTATTTTACCTCAGCTAGCTCAGGCCTCGCTGGCTCGTTTCTATGTACTGTTGTATTACGCTAAAAATTAACCAATTAAATCCCAAATCCCCGTAACGAGCCAGGGAGGCCTGAGTTATAGTTGTGCGAACAGGGGTCTCGTTCTGGACGCTCCCACTAAAATTATTAACTTTCTTTCCATTTCTTTTTAAAATATAAAGATTTAAATAAAAAGAAATAACTACGTAACCAAATTAAAGCCGATAAGTATAAAACTTTACATAGGCGTCGAACATAAGCTAATATACGTACAGGAACTTTTTTAATTTTTTTAGGTGGCAATTGTAGCCAATATGGCTAGGTTTAGGTCTAGGAAATGGGCAACCGCAACGGCCTCATGGCTGCGACAGCACGACTACCGGTCGCATTATCGTGTACCGGGTTTCCCAAGTATATTTAATATGGGAAAAGCCCGTATATTAAGTTTTTCGGCCGTACGGGTTATGGTTGTTACGTCGCAACCCTAAAAAGGTCCCGGACTTGATTAACCGGAACGCCCTCCTTATTGCAACGTAATAACTACCGGTCGCAACATTTTGATATGGACCTTCCAAGGGTAATTCAGTATGGGAGAAGCCCGTCCAGCTATTCTTTTGGCCGTACGGGTTGTGGTTGTTGCGTCGCAGCCGTGAGAAAGTTGGGGCCAATTAAGTCCGGAACACCCTCCTTACTACGACGTAACAACCATTACTTCCAATATTTTGCCATGGACCTTCCAAGGGTAATTAAGTATGGAAGAAGCCCGTATAGCTACTCTTTTGTCCGTACGGGTTATGGTTATTACGTCGTAATTATAAGGGCGTTCTGTCAGATATAGGGGACATCAGTTGTGTTGTTGTATTCGGTCAGTTGCAGGTGCTGTTGCACTCATCCAACTTTAAGTAGCTTAGCTCCGGAACACATATGGGCCGATCAGTAGGTGACCTTTCCGTATATGGGGTGCGCTACGCACCCCCCAGCTAGCTGATTACCTCAGCTAGCTCAGGCCTCTCTGGCTCGTTCTCTATTTTCTTCAAAGTCACTTAAGTACCGCTCCACAACGCTAAAAATCAACCAATCAAACCCCAAATCCCCGTAACGAGCCAGCGAGGCCTAAGTTCATATTATACGAAAGAGGGGTTCGTTCTGTACATTTCATGATTAAGAAAACCGAAATTCTGCAATATCTTAATAATAAAACGTTTCCTGTAATTATATATATATTCATACGAATCCCTTCATTATGGCTTATCATCAGTATCATATTAGTCCTGATCAGGATTCTTTTGCCACTTTTAAATACTAACGCGTCCATCAGCTATAGCCCGAATACGTCGCGTTATTATTCCCCCCTTTCAAAATACGACAAATCCGAATTCTCCCAGTTTTATCGAGCTACGCCTTTAAAACAAAATATACGTACGCGTATAATCAATTTCTGGTAACAATACCGAAAAACGAATTTAACGTTTAAAAACTTTATCCGTAATTGGATTCTTTACAAGGATTCAAGCAAAGCTTCCAATTCGACCACTCGAATTAATCGGTTAATTAACGTATTAAAAAAAGAACGAATACGCGACAGGTTGTTAACATGCGAAAGTTGGCAAAAGTTTATTACTCCTATTAATCAAAACCCCATCATAAGCAAATATCATAATACATTATACGGGAAACTTATAACTCTTATAAAAAGGCCTAAATTCCGCCGCCTGCCGAAAAATTTATCACTCGATATTAAAATAATCCATACTACCTTGGACGAAAGTTAACGGTCTATAAATACGCTAGCTCGACCAAATCGCTGCCATAAATCCTCTATCGAAAAGCTTTTCGGTATTTCCCACTACACTATTCGACTAACATCCGGAATATCCATACTTAATCCAAAAGCGACGGTAAATATTACGATACGGATAAAACCATCAGGCTGCTTTAATTTGTTGTATACGCGAACTTAATCCCCGTAAAGCATTTCGGAATTATAAAACTTAATAACTTCTTTTATAACGTTCGACAAATACCCCCGGTTTACCATAATCCTGATCAGGTAATTGCGGATATTCATAATTTTCGCCCTGCTATTAATATAAATAATAGTCTTAATAATAACACGCAAGCTATTAAGTTAAATTAAGGGAATATTACTTAATAACTTAGGGATGTTAGTTAGCAGAAAATCCAAATACGCCTAATTCGAACGTTAACCTTTGGATATGGGAAAAATAATAATATCGATTTCGGGGCGATTAACATTAAAACGCTGGACCTTTATCTTATAACCATATCCAATTAAACCTTTAACTTAACTAAAGCCGCTATATTTTGCAATTTTCTTCTTTATAACGCCATTAATAATTACTATATACGCAAACTAATATACGTAAGCAAGAAAAATAAAACGCAAGTTATAAATATTAACATATTTAGGCCGGAAGTTTTTCCATTTTGATAATAAATATGCTTTATTAATAACAACCAAGCCATATCGTCGTTCGAAAACAGGATTTAATATGGCAGTTTGGAACTAATCGCTCGATAACTATTCAGGACCAAAAATAATATAACTGCTACCCGGCAACTATACGCTCGAACATTTTTAAATCAAGCTTTTTCGTTTCCGCGGATATTAGGACAAAAGTAAAATATAATACTATTAATATAAAAGCTCGTTATTTTTCGGCCAACTTAACCAAAGGTACAACCTAAATAATAATCAGGTCGGTTATTAAAGAAAAGGCTTAAATAATTAAGGACTTTCCAAAGCTTATCTTAATAATAAAAAGGATATTAAGCTTTCCGAATACCAGATTATGTACCGTATCTACTTATTCCTTCCGTAAAATACGGCCTTACCCGCCAAACATGCATTTAACATAAAGCGAACAAACCGACGGCGCAAAATCTTTATATAATTGTCGGCTATATATGGGACGTTAGCGTATGGATTAATTACGTTTGTATCGGCAAAAGACCGGTAAAGCCATCGGATAAAAATAAACGCGTCGTTTTGGAATATTAGGTTTTCGAAGGTTTGGGGTATATACCCTAAACCCTTTAGTATATCACCTACATTTAATTAATCAGGACGAAAATATATTTCGGGGCTTATTACAAGTAATCTTAAGCCCTGTATATCATTATTTTGGTTCATAAGGTTATGTTGTTATCGTGCTGGCCTAAGGGGGGTAAAAGGTTATGGCATATACAAAATAAGATTTTCAGCCATTTTTTCAGGCGCGTATTATCAATCGCATCCTAATCAGGACCAAATATATATAAGGAGATAAAAATTTCAATTTTATATTAACTTTTCGTAATTACAAAATAAGTAACGTTAAATTAAAGCTATCTTTAAAGCATTCGAATTAAAGATTTTTGAAGATTTATATAGGGATGTGCAAAATGAAGCCAAAAAATCACAACTTGATATCAGGCCCTATTTTTGAGGTTTTGTTATTTCTATGGAGCTTTTTATTAAAAAGGTTTAGTCGATACATCTAACCCTTGCAGCTACTTCCTGATCAAAAGCGCTAGCCACGGCTGCGCCTGCGGCGCAGCCACAACCTCAAAAATCGGGCCTGACCTTGGTGAGGTAACTAGCTGACACGTTCCGGATTAAACGTTTGTTTAAAATAAGCTTTTTAAGTATTTTTTCGGGCGCATATTATTAATTACGTTCTAATTAAGACTAGAAATATATAAGGAAATAAAGATTATAAATCTGTATTAATTTTTCGTAATTATAAAATAAGTAACATTAAATTAAAGCTAACGTGCCATACATATAAGCTGTACACACAAACGAGCTGTACACTTTTTGGTATTTCGTAACAAATTCAAATTATGCAATCATAACGTAATAAATCAATTCAAACTAATCGGACTTTTTTTTGCTAGATGTATTTAAAGCTTCCTCACAAATACGCGTATTATATCCGGGCTTGCCGCAAACGCTACATTTCCGTTCCTTTATTTTAACCCTTTTGTAACGATTACCTTTAGCCGTTATTAACTGCATTTTTTTACCACCCTTTTCCTTTTCGGTTAGGAAAGTTTATTATTTTTGTATAATAAATATTCCTCCTTTTTAAAGACGTTTATTTTTAATTTTGCGACGTTTATTAAGGACGTGATTAATTTCGCGTAATTAAGTAATTTTTTGTTTTAAAAAAATAACTTTATGCTAAAGCATTAGGTAACTTTTAGCTAACAGATTAACCGATTTTACGATTTTTATTAACGAGTTACCTTGGTAATTTTAATTTTTCTTTATAAGTAACGTCCTTACTTTTTTATTTCGCGGATATTTTTAAAGGTTTTTATAAAAGGGGAAAAATTAAAGTCGGCGGAAATAAGCGGCAAGATGGTTGGTGTACGTATACCCGGAGGAACTTTTAATTCGAAAAAACGTTATTAAGATCGAATGAAATAAGTTCAGCTTTCGCAAATCCGGATTTAATGTTATCGGACGTTATGGCAGCTTTAAACGCGTTATAAAAACCGGTAAGAAAATCTTTTTTCGCGATATTGATATAATAACGTCGTATTAAACCTTCGATATATAACGAATAGGCGCGTTTTAAAACGGAAAAATAAGAAACGTTAAAAGGTTAAAGCCGATAAAAAAATACGCGGGCATATAAAGCGTAATAATACCGTTGTTCGCGCAATATTCTTCGAATTCGATCGAATAGTAGCTTTCGTGGCCGTCGAGGATAAAAAGACGTTTCGTTCTTTTCGTACGCGTTTAAATATGTTTATCGAAATATTAAATCTATTTTAAATTTAATTTATTTATTATCTAACTATTATAATTAATATTAACTTTTTAATCGGTTAATAATAAGTTATCGTAATACCAGGAACTAAAGTAAGTTTTTTACGCCAAAATAATAAATAACGATAAAGCCTAACCTTATAAATTAACAGCTTAAATAATTATAACTTATTCCCGATTTCCTTATTACGTTTACCTAAGTTTTTTACGCCTTTCGGCATTTGTAATTATTATACCGGATGCTATTAAAAGCCCTATTAAAAAGCCCGTCTCGTCAAAGTTATAAATATCCTTTTTTACGATACCGTATTTTGCGATTATAACCCGAATAAGCTTAAATTATTTACGAAATATTTTTAGATTTTCGTATAATATCGGTTAATAATTAATCTTTCGATTTAAACGCGTTTTAAGCTTTTTTTGCCGTCGTACAAAATTCGACGCCCAGTTAACCCCGACGTATATCGTAACGCGTTAGGTAAGCAATAAATTTGCCATATCTTTAATATGTTAAAGCCGTACGGGAAACGCTTACGTATTTAAATCTAGGATTCGGTCGATAATCGATTTCTTTTCGGTCGGCGTTAGTTTTTGTAAATTAGGAATAATATCGGGTCGGACGCGTTTGCCGTTAATTCGCGTTTCTAAGGTAATAAATAAAACGTTATAAATAAAACTAAGCTTTTTATAACTAAGTTTCGGATTGTTCTTTTTAGCTTAAACGGCTAAATTCATTTTCGCTTCTTTAGTAAATCGTTCCATGTTATGGTTGTTAGGAGATAAGTAATTAAAGTTGAATGGTTAAAATGGTGATAAAGGTATATAGCTCGTTTGTGTGTACAGCTCGTATGTGTGGCACGTTATATTTAAAAAGTTCAGATTAAAATTTTTTAAAGATTTATATAGGATTGCTTAAAACGAGCCCAAAAATTCACAACTTGCTATTAGGCCTCATTTTTGAGGTTTTGTTATTTGTGGGTCTATTTATGGGGCATTTGTGAGTCGGTACTTAGAGCTACAGGTTTTCTTCTTTAAGTCCCTTTGGGCCTTTTCGTAATTCGACCGACTTAAAACCTTTGGGTTAATAAAGGCCGTTAAGCTTCTTAAGTTAATTACGTAACGTTCGAACTTGAGTCGGAGTTAAAGTTTAGAAGGTCCGATTATGTATGTTGCAACCAAGACCGTTAGATTATAATACGATTTTTCCCTTTTAAGATCTTTACCCTTAAAGATTAATTTGTTTACCTATTAATTCTGGTAAGCGATTTTCCCTTTTGTATATTTATTATGTCGAATCGAATTAAAAAATGCCGTTTTCGTTAGCGTGTTAACGCTTTGGTTCTTTTAAAACGTATTAATCGTTTTGGTTTTACCATGTCGCCAAAGCTTTCTTATTTTCGTTACAAATCTGAAAATAAGGCTTGGAAGGTATATCACGGTTCTGGAAAGTATGTGCGTTATATTAAATACGGGGGTTTCTTTAATTTGTTCGGCTTGTCGGAACTTAAATATAATAAGCTTATTGCGGAAAAGGATTGTTTAAAGTTGGCAGAACGTATGGTTAAGGAAAAGCTGCTTAAGTTATAATAATATTTATCCGAGCTATTTAGTCGTTTAACTTATTTACGTAAATAAAAAAAACCTTTTCGCTTCCGTAGCGTCGAAATGCTCCGTCGTAAGATTTAAGGTACGGAGGTTATAGAGGAATTTAAACGTTTAAAAAAGGAACAAAAATAGTTGGAGGCTACAGTCGCTGCGGTTACGTTGGGCCAGGTCGCAGATCCGGTCGACTAGTTTGAACTTATTAATTGGTCGATTATTAATTGGGGTACATTTATCGTTACTGGTAAAAGCTCCTTAATAAGCGCTAGGCGTTCATAAGGTTTTTAGCGGGTTCCTAAGTATTTTCGGAATCTGGGTAGTTTTTCTATTTAATTAGGTATTCGGTAAGTCTATTTTTTTTTGCATATGTTTATAATCCTTTCTGTTTCGTATGTCGATATATCTTTTCCTACCTTTTTTTTGTATCTTATATTATCTTTGATAATATTTATTACTAACTTAAATAAAGAAACGTAGAAAACTGGATGGAGTTTAACCTTAAGTAGTAACTTTAATTAATAATTATTTTCTAAATCTTTTTAATAACTTTATACGGGCCGATATATTTAAAGTTAAGTTTTTTATTAATTTGCTTAATTTGGATGTTTTTGATAGCTAGGTAAATTATCTTTTCTTTTTAAAAGGTTAATCCCTTTAGCCTTTTTTGCTTATAATATGTTTTTATTTAATTACGTGTAAATTTCAGTTGCGTTTTTATTTTGACGTATAATTATTTAAGTTATTTTACTATAAGGATTGTTTTAACGTTAATAAGGCCTTTGCCTATATTTTTATAAAATTTTACAATACAACTAAAATTAGCGTTCGTTAAAATCGTTTTGGTGCTTTCGTGATAACTGGTGTTATAGGCTAACTACGCGATAAGTAACTTTTGAACCTAATCGTTTTGTTCGTAATTGATGTAATATCGTAAGTAAGCTTCTAATATTTGATTAGTTCTTTTTGTTTGTCCGTTTATTTAAGGTTTAAATAAGCTAAATAGTTTGTAGTTTAAGTGTAATTATGTTGTAAGTTTTTGCCAGAATTTTGAAATAAATATCGTTCCTTTATCTGAAATGATTTCCGTTAATAGTTTTTATACTTTTAAGATATATCTTAAAAAGATGTAAGTTATTTGCTTTACGTTTATGTTCTTATTATATAGTAAGAAATAAGAAAGTTTTGTAAATCGATTTACAATCATAAAGATACTATCGTAATATATATCCGTAATTAGGTTTTTTAATAATAAAAGCTTAATAATAAAATCGAAAGTAACTAAATTTTATGGTCGTTCTGTAATTAATAACGATTGTAATTTTCCGTGTGGTTTATATCGTCGTATCTTTACCTTGTTGTAGATATAATATTACTGTCGTATTTATTTTATTATTGATTTTATTTTAGAAAAATAATAGGTATGTTATAATCGTTTTAAGGTTTTATGGATCCTTGGATGTTTATATAGCTGATATTCGTAAATATTTTGTATTAATGCTTTTTAATATTTTTTTAGCATTTATATTTTTTCCATTCTTTGGTTTTTAAGTAGGTTATCGTTGTATTCCTGGATTCTTTGGTGTAAATTAGGGAATATTACTTTGATCGTTATTATCTGCCGTAGTTGCAGGTATCTTTCGGGTATAATGATAAAGATCTGGTAGTTAACCTTAATTACCTTTTTTTTGAGGTTTGGTTTTCGACTGAATGCGTTTGCTTTGCCGTTTTCTGATCCCTTTTAGTAAATGATAATAAAGTTATATTCTATTAGTTTTTCGGCATAATGTAATTATCGTCCTATAAGTTTTTTAGTGGTGGTAAAGCGAATAAAGGTTTTATAGTCGGTATATACTTTAACTTAGTAAAGGTTTTTTTTTAAAGTAATGTTTAAATTTTTGGAAGACTTTAATAATAATTATGAATTCTTTATCGGGAATACCGTAGTTTAACTTTACTTTTTTTAATTTATAAAAGTAAAAAGCGATAGAATATAGGTTGACTTATGTAACGAACCTGTCATACATCCACCTGGAAGTATAAGCAGTATCCGAAATGGGGTCTTGATTTGCAGGTAACAATAGGGCAAGGAATGATTCACTAAGGGTCTTGTTCGTTAAAGAGATTTAAAGACTCTTCCCTCAATTAGAAAACGGTGCAGTTACCTCCAGTTAAAAGCTTAGATTAATAACTAAGAAGCGAAAACTAAATAGGTACTATCTACAATAAAGACCGGGTCATATATATCCTCATTCCTTAAAGTAAGTATATTGTAGATCTGTATGATCTATATGATCTATATAATCTGGTTCCCAAATCATCCAGATCAACCAGATCACCTTAAAAGCCAAGTCTTCTCTATCCGAAGTTTAGCCGTGACTGATTCGCATTAAGCTACAAAGGTAGGTCTCCTCGAAACAGGAACCCCTGTTCCTATAATACTATTTCCCCTTTCCAAAAATATTTATCCCAAAGATAAGAACCGTAGGTTGGCCACCTTCTTATATTAAAAAGTTTTTAAGTTTGTCCAGTTAACTTTATCATAACAAATTATATTCGGAAAAAAAAAAGCTTCGCTTAAATCAACCTAATTCTCGTAATATTCGCGCCAATTTAATTAAGAAATTTAGTATTAAAGCTTTTCCTTATTCCAAGTGCATTCGACTAGGAGAAACCGATTATTATTACGTGCCTAAGTACGTAAGTTGTAATTACTATGTTCGTCGGCAGCGTTCATTCTATAACGTTCTTATTATAAACTCGCTTTAAAAAATAAATAAAACGTGAAAGCGTTTATTACGGGAGCAACATAAAACTAAGAACGATTTTTTAACGTTTTAAGAATTTGCAAAAAGGGAATAAAAGGCGGTAAAAAAGAAGTTAATCGAATTACGGCATTAATAAAATAAGAAATTGCGGGAATTTGTCGGAAGATTAAAGCGGTTACGCCTTTAACAAAATCTTCTCAAAAAAAAGAACGTTAAAAATATTAAAGGAAGGTTTAAAATTGGATTAATTAAAAAAGAGAAAAAAAAACGACAATAGGTAAAAGTAAAGCAGGCGTAACTTACTTCCGAAATAAACGCCATAGCGGAAGCGTTTACTTTTTTCGACTGGAACACCGCGGGTTTAGATTTAAGCGGGGGACCTTTATCGCCTATAACCTTAGCCGCGTTAAAGATGGTCGGTTAAGATTTTATCGGTGGAACGTCTTAACCAGGTCCATCGCATTCGTTAGGTAATTAAGTAATTCTTAAATATTTTCTTCGTATAAATATCTTTCATACTTAATTAAGTACTAGATTTTGTTTTTAATTATTCTGGAATTTAATATTTGTTCGACTTGGTACTTAATATCGTTTTTTTCGATTTTTAGACTTATTTTTAACGGGACGTTCTTAAGTGTTAATTTAAGCAAGGAAATATGAAAAACAAGGTATATCTTTATTATCTTAAGTAATAACAATCGGTAATTAGTTTTGGAAATAACCTTATTAATCTTAAACGGATTAAATTTCTTAAAATTAAACTTATCGCTGGGCTTTTTGGTTTTAATTTATAAAATATTCGTCGTTATGTTTTATTTTTAACGTAATAAGTAAACCTTATTTTTTTTCGTTAAAATTAATCCTTTAATTCTTTTTCTATTGCAATATTAGGCCATTTTTTGCTGGAGAAAACGTAATTTGGCTTGCAGGCGGGATTATATTGTTTTGATTTCTGTTATTATTGTTTCAGTTCGTAAAGCCATGGTAGTAATTACAGGAATTCTATGCAATAATTACTTTAATCGTTCGGTTACTGCTTTATATCCGTACACAGTTATATAAAGGGAGATGCCAATGTCTTCGTTAATAAACGTATTATAGGCTACTTATGCTAACAGTAGCAGCTTTACCCAGTTATTTTGCTGATAGTTAACATAGCTTCTAAAGTACTGTTTTAGGATTTAATTTAGTCGTTCCGTTTAACCATTTATCTATAGGTAATAGGCTGTTAAGAACTTAAACTTAGCACTTATTTATTTAAAAAAGCTAATGCTAAACTTGGACGTAAAAAGCTTATCTCGATCAAAAATAATCCTTTCTAGTATTCCGTATTTATCGAGATAATGTCGTATAAATGCATAAGCCAGTTATTCTACCGTCGCAATTCCTTTAAAAGGTAAAAAGTACCTATATTTAATAAATCTATTAATAATCACCCAGATTCCGTCGTATTCGACTCTAGTAATTGGATCTTTAGATAGAAGAAGGCTGGTAATAAAATCTTAAGTTATAATGTTCTATACTTTATCAGGAATGTCGGTAGGTTGCAACAGCCCGTAGGGCTTATGGCGTGCTGTTTTGGCCTTGTTGCAGATATTATAATTTTTAATAACCTTTTTAATTATTTGGCGTAGCTTTGAGAAGTTATACTTCTCCTATAGCCGTCGGGTAATCTTGAAGATTTTTTGATATCCATACAGTAAGTTTTCGTAAAACTTCTTTACGAATTGTTCTTATTAATCCCTGGGAACGTAAGTCTTGCCATGGTATAATAATTAATTTTTTCACTATCGTTTTAATTATTAAACCTTTTTCTTTTCGTTTATATCATAAAAACTTCGAAATTTCGTTAAAAGTTCGGAAGTTAATTTCTTTAAAATCTTACATAAATATATAATGCCATCTTTGTTATATTATAATATCTGTATATTTCGTTTAAAAACCTTAGCATCATAATCGCTTTTACGATTAAGAATATCCGCCTGAATATTTTCTTTTCCCTTAATATGATATATTTTAAAGTTAAACCTCGATAAAAAGATTATTTAAACTTTATGTCGTTTATTTAGTTCTTATACCTTTATAAATTAAATAAGGCTTTTATAATCGGAATAAATATCAAAAAGTTCTTTAATTCTGCTAAAAAAAGGTTCTTACTTTTTAACAGCGTTAATAATTATTAACAATTCTTTATTATAAATCCGGTATTTAAGTTTTATATTTTTAAATACACTAAGGGTTCAAATGTATCCGTGCACCCACCTATTTCTCACCACAACATACGTTCTTTAATATAATATAACAAATTAGATAGAAATGTTAAAAATATAAGGGTTCGATATTTATATAGAGAATTACATATAGTACGTATATTGGCTAATCATCCTTCTTTTAATTATACTCCTAGCGAATGGCAAATTGAATGGTAACTAGTAAGAGTACTTTCCAT
This sequence comes from Monosporascus ibericus, assembly GCA_004154915.1. Lineage (NCBI taxonomy): Eukaryota > Fungi > Ascomycota > Sordariomycetes > Xylariales > Monosporascus > Monosporascus ibericus. Next base: position 91,046 of record QJNU01000180.1, read on the forward strand.
AGTAAATATCTAAAACTCCATGGAATATTAATTATACAAAGCTTTAAAGAGCTACAACTCCCTACGTTATAATTAAACTTATAATAAAATCTTCGAATTAGTGAATTTAGGTAAAGCTTCATATTATTATGATTTTTTCTTAATTTATTTCCATTGGCTTTTAACATTACAGTCGGGGTAAAAATGGTATGTTTTGGAGGGAAATAGGTCAGCGCAGGGATTCAATTGATCGATGAGTGTACCTTCGAATAATAAGCTACTAGGTACCATTTGTCATTATCCTTTAGTTATCCCAGAACGGCACTTAATGCATAATTTAAGGCGTTTATTTTTAAGCGCTTTTCTTTATTTACGTTAGGTAATCTCATTACGGGTCCATTAATAATTACGTTTTTCAAAATCTGGAATGCTTTTTTTGTATTTTTTAGGAGCTTAAATTCCTTATTAACGTACTTTTTAGTAGTAAGTTTTATTAATAGTTTAATTATATTTCCGTATCCTTTAATTAGGCTTCGTACGTATCCCGTAAATCTTAAAATCTGCCGGATGTCGGTAACGGTTATTTTATTAATTCTTTATTCCTTAATACCAACAATATGGAACGGCTTACAAAAGAAGCGAGGATAAATCTAGGCCTTTAGGCTAAAAAAGAAAGACCCGAAACTTAAATTTAAACGTCTTTATGTAATATATAACGTTTTATATTCTACTTTAAAAGACCGATATAACGGCAAACTGTTACGAAACAGGAAAGACTCCCAGACCAGAAATGAGACCCTAGGAAGGTGACCCCAACGGGTAAACCTCGGCCCCACAAAATGATCTCTGTCGCGTTGACAGAGACCATCCAGAGACTCCTAGGGGACCATACAGAAAGGCTTCAGGGACCTTAAGGAAATGAGAAGGATATATATGAACCAAGTTTCCCTTATGGATAGCACCTACTTAATTCCGTTCCTTAGCTATCAATCTAAGCTTTTAACTAAAGGTAATTGTACCGTTCTTTAATTAAAGGAAAAATCTTTAAATCTTTTTAACGAACAAACCCTTAATAAATTATTTTTCGCCTTATTATTACCTGCAAATCAAGACCTTATTTCGGATACTGCTTATACTTCCAGGTGGATGTATAACAGGTTCGTTACATTTTGATAGCTCCTTAATTAATAGCCGACGGATAATTCTAAGCCCAGTTAGGCATAAGCTTTCCTAAACTTAATAAAGACGATATCATAAAACGACGTTCAAAAGACAGATAATATACCCGATCCCCGTTATAAGTTAGTAAAGGATTAATAATTAGATTAAACAATTTACCCCTTATCGAAAAAATTCTTTAACTAATTAACAATATTATGCTTTTTATAACCCGTGGTAAAGGAAAACCTTCTTTTTCCCAGACCTAATAGCCAACCCCGGCTTTAAAGGATATTATTAAGGTCCAGGGAGATTCGGAAAAGGAAGAAAAGCTAGTGGTCCAGGAACCTTAAGGCCCAAAAGGAAAGGAAAAAGAACTTTCCCTTAAGGAGAAAATGAAGATCTTGTTACGCAGAATCCAAGTCCTGGAAAGAGATAGAAAGGAAAGACCTTAACCCCCCAAAAAAAGTATGGCTTAACCTACCCGAAAAATAAAGAAAAAAACCTTAATACCCTTATTATTCGGCCCTAATCGGTACCGCGAAACCATTATCTTACCCCTTAGCTATTACGGAATGCCGGAAATTAAGGGTTATAAGCTAATTACCCCGAAACTTTATAACGGAAATATAGATATGGAAGAATTTTTCGTTTAAGTTAGGACTTACTTTAAGTTTTACCAAAGTTCCTTAACGGAAAATTATTAAAAAGTAATGGCTATTTTCCAGCTATTTATTAAACGAATTCTTTTATGGTTCGAGCTTATTATAAAGAATTACCTAAAGAATTACCTTAAGGAATCTTTAAATATTATCAATTATATCTTTAATAATTATCGATACTTTAAGGACCGAATATAAATTATATTTGGAGATTTAAATAAGGAATAATATGCGGTGAAACAATTACATTTTCTTTACCAAACCAAGTTAGCCGCAGAATATACGACGGAATTTAACCGTTTGGCCGTAATTTCCAATTTACCAAAAAGCGCGTTATTTTACCCTTTTTACGATAATTTAAAACCTTAAGTTAAGGATAAGATATATATGGTACCTAAGACGGGATTTTTTAAAGAGTATACCGATAAAATAATTATCGCTAATCGACGTACCTTTAACCGGTACTTCGAAAAAAAAGGAATTAATAAACGAAATAATAATAAAAGCTTTAATAGCCGAACTAAAAAAGATAAGGGCAAGTTTTAGAAGAAAATAAGTATTACTTCGAAAAAACCCCAAAAAGATAAATCCAACATCGAATGTTTTAACTATGGTAAGAAAGGGCATTTTAAAAGCAAGTATCGCTCCCCCGCAAAAAGGAACTCCAAAAAGGGAAGGATTCCTTAACCCCAGAAAAAAGCCAAAGCGGCTAAATAAGAAACCGACAATAAGGCAGAAAAGGAAGAGAAAGAAGTTAATTCGATTTCCTTCCAGCCAGAATTCACTATTACCACCACCATTTAAATCTAGAACGATATCCTAAAGTACGAGGATTACCTTATTTATTAAAACTTTAAGGTTAAGGCCTACAAGTATCACCCCGGATAAACAGCCTCCAGGATAATTATGGAGCTAAAATGTTCCTGCCATTTTGATATATCTTAATGTAAGATGTACGATAAAAACGGTCAGTTCCGACCCGACGCCAGCAATCATAGATAATTATCCCCGAAACTTTGCAAGCTCCTTGAATGTACGGTATATATCAAACCACGAAAAAACCAGCATAAATCGTTACACTTTACCGTTTGTTACGTCGACAATTATCTCGTACATTTTAAAGCCAAAAAAAATAACGACTTTTAGCCTAAATGGAACGAAAAGATACCTATAAAACTAGATGACGAGTACAGATGTACAGAAACTTTCCGATGGCCAGAATACCCTAGGTTTTGTTACTTATATCCCGAATCAGAATAAAGCCAAAGGGCCATATTGTAAAAATGTTTATGTTATTCCCTGATGCTTTGCATTTAATACGAACTTCTAGATATAGGAATACCTTCTTTAAAGGTTTACATTTTTAACCCGATAACTTAAAAGATATAAAATTAAGGATTAAGCTTAAGAAAAATAGTTATTTCCGAATGCAGATATGGCAAGAAAACATAATTTAAATATAAGAACGATTAATGTACCAAATACGCTATTCGAAAAGTACGCAAATAGAAATTTTTTCAGGCTGGATATTATCATAAGTTAAAAAACGCCAAAGGCTTTCGAAAATAAAACATCGAAAAGCCCTAATTTATAAAACCTTATACAAGGCGGTAAAGGGATTATGTAACCAGATTAAAATTCCATTTTAATATAAAAACAATATATTTAAAGCTATGATCAATTTAAAAGCCGAAAGCAACTTTATCTTTCCCGCGGTAATAGAAAAATATTAAATTTTTTAAAGGTATAAGCTAAAGTTTTATAAGTTACGAATAATGAACGGAAATTTATTTAAGTATGAAAACGGACGAATTTTACGAAAAACTAAAAAATTTCCCGTTTGGATTTAAGGATATTAAAAACGAATTTTATTAAACATTGCCGATATTTCTGGATACGATATTATCTTAAGAATACCATAACTTAAAACCAGTAATCTACATATTAACTGGAAACATTAAATACTTTCCTGGGAAAATAACAAAAAACCACCTAAGAAGAATAAGTAAAAGATCTGCTATGTTATCAAAAAAGTACAAGTGCCAGATCAAGCCGAAATAGTATTACTTAAGTATCGAAAATTTAAAAAATTATTTAAGGATAAAAAAAATTACAAGTTACTATCATATAATTAATAGGATTACCAAATACTTATTAAAAAGGGATATTATCCTAAATTTTATAAAATTTACCATATAAACCTTAAAAAGTTAAAAGCTTTATGGAAAATTATTTAATTTGATTTAAAAAAAGGATATATCCGACCTTTTAACTTTTCTGCTAGATATTCCGTCTTTATGGTACCAAAAACCAAAAACGGAAAGCAAAAAATTAACGAAAACGGAAACCTAATTTTTAAAAAAGTTATTAATTATAAACAGCTAAACAATATTACGATTAAAAATAAATACCCCTTAACCTTTATAAACATACTAAAAAAAAAATGCTAGCAAAGTTAAATAATTTATTATACTTAATTTTCGAGACGGTTATTACCGTATCCGAATAGCCCAAAAAAAAAAATAAAAGACGGTATTTAAAACGATATATGGACTTTATAAGTACCGAATAATGCTTATGGGATTTATTAATACTCCCGCCAATTTTTAACGCCTGGTTATAACCATTTTACGAAAATTCCTGGATAAATCCGTATTCGTTTACCTCGACGATATTCTTATTTACTCCGAGATTTTAAAAGAGCATAAATAGCATATGGCTTAAATACTTAAGATTTTAAATAAGGTAAATATTAAAGTTAACCTAGCCAAAAACGTATGGCATATATAAAAGCTAAACTTTTTAGGATATATATTTACCCCCGGCCAAATTCAGATTTAACGCTTTAAGATAAAAACAATTAAGGACTAACTTATTCCTAATAAGGCAACCGTTATTGATATCCGATAAATTTTAAGATTTACGGAATACGTACGAAGCTTAATTAAAGAATACGGAAACATAATTAAACTATTAACGAAATTTATTACCAAAAAATACGTTAATAAGGAATTTAAGCTCTTAAAAGATATAAAAAAAGCATTCCAGATCTTAAAGAACGTAATTACCAGTAAACCCATAATAAAATTACCTAACGCAAATAAAAAAAAACGCCTAAAGATAAACGCCTCGGATTACGTATTAAATGCCGTCCTAAAACAGCTAAAAAATAACGATAAATAATACCTAATAACCTATTATTCAAAAGCATTCCGAAATACAGAACTTAGATATCCGATCTACGATAAGGAATTACTGGTAATCATTAACGTTTTTAAGGAATGGAAACCCTTCCTTAACGGAATTAAAGAACCCTTTAATATTTACTTTAATTATAAAAACCTTACCCGATTTATGAAAGCATAAAAACTAAATAAACGATATAAAATTTGGATAATTTTCCTATCAAAATTTAACTTCAAAATATATCATATTAAGGAAAAGGAAAATATCCAGGCGGATATTTTCAATCGTAAAGGCAATTATGATCCGAAGGTTCCCAAACGAAATATGTAAATATTACAATATAATAAAGATGGTATTATATAGTTATGTAAAATCCTAAAAAAACCAACCCCAAAACTTTTAATAAAATTTCGAAATTCTTACGATATAAATAAAAAAAAAAAGATTTAATAACTGGAAAGATAACCAAAAAGCCAGCTGTTATATTACGGCAAAATTTATGTTCCCAAGAACTAACAGGAACAATTTATAAAAAAATTCCACGAAAACCTACTATATAAACATTAAAAAATCTTTAAAACCACCTAACGGTTACAGGAGAAATACGACTTCCCAGAATTACGCCGGGTAGTTAAAAAGGTTATCAAAAATTGCAATATTTGTAATAAGGCCAAAACAGCACGCCATAAGCCCTATGGGCTGCTGTAACCGACCGACATTCCTGATAAGGTATGGAACATTATAGCTTGGAACTTTATCACCAGCCTTCCTTTATTTAAAAACCTAATTACTAAAGTCGAATACGACGGAATCTAAGTGATTATTAATAGATTTATTAAGTATAAGTACTTCTTACCTTTTAAAGGAACTGTAACGGTAAAACAGCTGGTTTATGTATTTATCCGATATTACCTTGATAAATACGGAATACCAGAAAAGATTATTTTTGATCGAAATAAGCTTTTTACATCCAAGTTTAATACCAGTTTTTTTAAATAAATAGGCGTTAAACTTAAGTTTTCGATAGCTTATTACCCTTAAATAAACGGTTAAACGGAACGACTGAACCAGACCTTGGAGCAATACCTTCGAAGTTATATTAACTACCAGCAAGATAACTGGGTAGAGCTGCTACTATTGGTACAAATGGCCTATAATACGTTTACCAACGAAGATATGGGCATATCCCCCTATATAGCTGTATACGGATACGAAGCAGTAACCTAACAACCAGAATAATCGACGCATAAAGTTTCTGCAATTACCACTATAGCTCCTCGAGCAGAAATAATGGTGACGGAAATCAAGATAATATAAGCCCGATTATAAACCGAGTTGCGTTTTTTCTAGCAAAGAATGGCTTAGTATTATAATAAAAAAAGAATTAAGGGATTAATTTTAGCGAGAGAAGATAAGGTTTACTTGTTACGTTAAAGATAAAACGTAACGTTAAATATTTTATAAATTAAAACTAAAAGGCCTAGTAATAAGTTTAATTTTAAAAAACTTGGCCCGTTTAAGGTTAATAAAGTTATTTCCAAAACCAATTACCGATTGTTATTACTTAAGATAATAAAAATATACCCTATTTTCCATATTTCCTTGCTTAAACCAGCACTTAAAAACGCCCCGTTAAAGATAAGTTTAAAGATCGAAAAAAATAATGATAAGTACGAAATCGAAAGAATACTAAATTTTAAAATGGTTAAAAACAAAATCCAATACCTAATTAAATAAAAAGGATATTCATACGAAAAAAATACTTGGAAACCATTTAACCACTTAACGAATACGATAAACCTGGTTAAGGCGTTCTACCGGCAAAATCCCGACCGACCGTTTTTAACGCAGCCAAGATCGCGGGTGACAAAGGTCCTCCGTTTAAGTCCAAACCCGCAACGTTCCAGTCGAAGGAATTAATATCCGAAACTAATTACGCTTATTCCTGCCGTAAACGCTTTTTTTCCTTATTTAATTTTTCTTTTTCTTTTAATTCGTTAATAAAACGAAATCCCTATCGAATCATTTCCATCCCGCGGCGTTAAAGAAAGTCCTGTTATCGACTTAACCAAATTAACCTCGCTATGGCCTCGGATTGTAACCGTTAAAGGTTTAATAACGTTTTTTTAATTACCTTTTTTTCTTTATTAATTCGTGCTTTTTCCAATCGAATATTTTGTAACGACTTTAAAGAAACGTTATTACCTTTATACGATACGTTCACCTCGTAATAATGTTAGCACTTCTTTTTTCCCTCGATTATTTTATATTCCAATCTTAAGTTTTCGTAACGTTCGTACGGCATAATAAGGTAACCAAAATTAATAATGGAAAATGCAAAATCTTTTTTACTATCGGTAAAAGACTTAAGACGTTTTCGCGAGGGACCTGATATGATAGCAAGTTAATTGGAAACCATAAAAAGGAAGAACTAATTAGGAAAGAAGGGAATTAACTTATTTATTTTTGGGGATAAAGATTTTGTAAGAAGGGAAATAGTGTTACGAAACAGGAAAAACTTCCAGACCAGAAATAAAACCCTAGGAAGGTAACCCTAACGGGTAAACCTCGGCCCCACAAAATGATCTTTGTCGCGTTAACAAAGACCATCCAAAGACTTTTAGGGGACCATATAAAAAGGCTTTAGGGACCTTAAGGAGATAAAAAGGATATATATAAACCAAGTTTCCCTTATGGATAGCACCTACTTAATTCCGTTCCTTAGCTATTAATCTAAGCTCTTAACTAAAGGTAACTATACCGTTTTCTAATTAAGGGAAGAATCTTTAAATCTTTTTAACGAACAAACCCCTAGTAAATCATTCCTCGCCTTATTGTTACCTGCAAATCAAGACCCCATTTCGGATACTGCTCATACTTCCAGGTGGATGTATGACAGGTTCGTTACACAAACGCGCCCGAACCGATAGTATTCCTAATTCGCAAAAGTTAACGCCGACCGAAAAGAAATCTATTATCGACCAAACCCTTAACCTAAATATACGAACGTTTTTTATCCGGCTTCAGTATATTAAAGATATGGTAAATTTATTGCTCGCTTAATACGTTACGGAACGCGTCGGGGTTAATTAGGCGTCGAACTTTATTAAACGCTAAAAAAAGCTTAAAACGCGTTTAAATCGAAAACTCGATTATTAAAAGGTATTATACGAAAACTTAAAAGGATTTCGCAAATAATTTAAGCTTATGCGAGTTATAATCGTAAAGTACTATATCGCGGAAAAGGATATTTATAACTTCGACGAAACGGGTTTTTTAATAAAGCTTTTTATAATATCGGGTATGATAATTATAAGTACCGAAAAACGTAAAAGGTTTAAATAAGTTTAACAAAATAATCGGAAATAAAAAATAATTATATAAGTTATTAATTCGTAAAATTAAATTATACCTTTATTTATTTTATTAACGGGAAAGACCTATCTTAGTTTTTAATATCGCGATAATTTATTACTAGCCCATTAAAAAGTTAATATTAATCTTAATAATTAAATAATAAATAAATTAAGTTTAAAATAGATTTAATACTTTGATAAATATATACAAACGCGTACGAAAGGAACGAAACCTTTTTTTATCCTTAATAGTTGTAAAAACTATTATTCGATCGAATTCGAAAAATATTACGCAAATTACGGCATTATTACGCTTTGCATACCCGCATATCTTTCTTATCGGCTTTAACCTTTCGATATATCTTGCTTTTCCGTTTTAAAATGTACTTATTCGTTTTATATTAAAGGTTTAATACGACGTTACCATACCCATATCGCTAAAAAAGATTTTCTCGCTGCTTTTTACGATGCGTTTAAAGTTATTATAACTTCCGATAATATTAAATCCGGATTTGTAAAAGCTGGATTTGTTTTATTCGATCTTAATAACGTTTTTTCCGATTTAGAGATTCCAGTTATACCTATACCGACAGTTTTTCCGCTTACTTTTGCCGGTTTTTCGCCCTTTACGAAAATCCCTATTAATATCCGGAAAATAACGAAGCAAAAACGTTATTTACAAAAAAGGATCAAAAAGTATTAAGGTAGCTCGCCGACTAAAATCGTTAAATCGGTTAATTTATTAGCTAAAAATTACTTACTGCTTTAGTATAAAGTTATTTTTTTTAAAATAAGAGGTTACCTAATTACGAAAAACTAATTACGTCCTAAATAAACGTCGCAAAATTAAAAATAAACGTTTTTAACAAGAAGAAACATTTACTATATAAAAAGAACAAGCTTTTTTAGCCGAAAAGGAAGGGGGTGGTAAAAAAGCGCAGCTAATAACGACTAAAGGTAGGCGTCGCAAAAGGGTTAAAACGAAAGAACGGAAATATGGCGTTTGCGGCAAGCCCGGACATAATACGCGCACTTATAAAGAAGCTATAAATAGGTTTAGCAAAGAAAAATCCGATTAATTCGAATTAATTTAATACGTTATGGTTGCTTAATTTAAATTTGTTATCGCGGAATGCTAAAAAAACGAGCGACTCGCTTGTGTGGTAGGTTACGATATTTAATTTTAAGTATAATAAAAAAATACAACAAGTTTTGAACCGGAATATATTAAGAAGGAAAACTTTTAAACGTAAATCGTTTTACTTAAAGCTACTTTATGCCCATAGGAAGAATGATTAAAATAATTATAAACTTTTAATTAAAAACGTATCACGGCGTTAAAGGAGGATTTAGAAAACGAACGTTACCTATAAAAATGCCGCAGGATAATAAGACCTAGAAAGATTAACAAAAGCTTTTTAAAAAGGCTTTAAACGTAATAAAAAAAACTATAAATAACCTTTTTACTTTAACGTACGAGATCAGTACTCCGGATGGATCAGTACTCCGGATGGATCAGTACTCCGGATGGTTTTTGGCACCCCGCGATAACAAATTCAAATTAATTAACCATAACATATTAAATTAATTAAAATTAATCGGATTTTTTATCGTTAAACGTCTGAAATAACTTCTTGATAAGTACGCGTATTATGTCCGGGCTTGCCGTAAACGCCATATTTTCGTTTTTTCGTCTTAACCCTTTTACGACGATTACCTTTAGCCGTTGTTGGCTGTATTTCTTTACGACACTTTTCCTTTTCGGCCAAAAATGTTTGTCCTTTTTATATAATAAATGTTCCCTTTTTTTAAAAACGTTTATTTTTAATTTTGCGACGTTTATTAAAAACGTGGTTGGTTTTGCGTAATTAGGTAACATTTTATTTTAGGAAAGTAATTTTATGCTAAAGTACTATATAACTTTTAGTTAATAGATTAACCGATTTAATAATTCTTGTCGGCGAGCTACTTTAATAATTTCTGATCTTTCTTTGTAAATAACGTCCTTATTTTATTACTTTACGGATATTTATAAGGGTTTTCGCAAAAGGCGAAAAATTAAAACCGGCGGAGGTAAGCGGCGAGACGCTTGGTATAAGTATAACTAAAGGAATTTTTAAATCGGATAAAACGTTATTAAGATCGAATAAAATAAGTTTGGCTTTTGTAAATTCGGATTTGATATTATCGGACGTTATAGCAGCTTTAAACGCGTCGTAAAAGTTAATAAGGAAATTTTTTTTCGTAATATAAGTATAATAGTATCGTATTAAATTTTCGATATATAACGAATAAGCGCGTTTTAAAATAGAAAAGTAAGATACGTCGAAAGGTTAAAGCTAATAAGAAGAATACGCTGGTATATAAAAAGTAATAATGCCGTTATTCGCGTAATATATTTCGAATTCGATTAAATGGTAATTTTCGTAACCGTTAAAGATAAGAAAACGTTTGGTTTTTTTCGTACGCGTTCGTATATATTTATGAAAGTATTAAATCTATTTTAAACTTAATTTATTTGTTATCCAATTATTATAGCTTATACCGAACTTTTAATCGGGTAATAATTATTATTTTCGATATTAAAAATTAAGATAGTTTTTTCCTGTTAAAATAATAAATAAAGGTATAGCTTAACCTTACGAATTAATAGCTTATATAATTATTATTTATTCCCGATTACCTTATTAGGCTTATTTAGGTTTTTTATGTTTTTTAGCATTTGTAATTACTATATTTAATGTTATAAAAAGCCTTATTAAAAAATCCGTTTCGTCGAAGTTATAAATATCCTTTTTTGCGATACCGTATTTTGCGATTATAATCCGAATAAGTTCAAATTACTTGCGAAATATTTCTGGATTTTCGCATAATACTTTTTAATAATCGATTTTTCGATTTAAACGCGTTTTAAGTTTTGTTTGCCGTTTACCAAATTTCGACGCTTATTTAACCCCGACGCGTTCTGCGACGCGTTAAGTAAGTAGTAAATTAGTTATATCTTTAACGTACTAAAGCCGGATAAGAAACGTTTGCGTATTTAAGTTAAGGATTCGGTCGATAATAGATTTTTTTTCGGTCGGCGTTAATTTACGTAATCTGGATATATAATCCCTTTAGGAAGGTATACCGGTATATCGTTTATGTAAAGAAAAATGGGTAACTTTATATATAGAACTAAATGTCGCATAACTAAGGTTCGGGTTTCGTTTTTTAGCCTGAACGGCGAGGTTTATTTTTGTTTTTTTTGTAAGCCGTTTTATGTTATTAGTATTAAGAAGTGGACAATTAAAGTTGGGTTATTAAAAAATGACAAAAATCATCCGGAGTACTGATCCATCCGGAGTACGGATCTCGTACGTTATAAGAACGAAGTAAAATATATTAATTTATCATATTTATAAATTACGGGATATTAAAAGGTCATTATATTACATTAGATATAATTAAATAATTTCGATTATTATAAAAGGAAAAGATAGAACTTTATATCGTTAAGAACGCAAAAGGTTAGGTATTTGCTCACGATAACAAAAAGATCACTTGGGAAATTAATTATTTCGAAATTTACATTAAAGAACGAAATTAAATAATAAATTTCGATAAGGTTTCGACAAGAAATTACCATATAATTTTTGCAAAATTATAACTATACTAGTATAACGTTGTAATCGATTAAATAAGTAATTAAGTAAAATTCATTTTATATCTTTTCGATAAAAACGTAAAATGCGAAAAGATATTAATATTTAATCAAAAATAACGACGAATATAAGGATAAAGATACGACCGAAATATTACTACCTATAGGAATAAGATATAAGAAAAAATCTAGGTATTATAAAGACAATACAACATAACATTGTTACAATCAAAATAAAGTTACAAGAAATAAAAGATTAGCTAAAGCGCTAACCTTCAAAGCAAGAAACTGTAGTTAACGTACCTTTATAGTACTATAAATATAAACGATTATTCTGAAAGAAACTTAAACCGAAATTATTAAAGTATAACGAATAGAATTACGAAATAATCCATAAAGACGGAATATCGACCAGATTTTACTAAATTTATAACCTTAATAACATAGAATTATAAACATTACATAAATATTTTAACAACAAACTTAAAAAAGGTTACATATAACGTACCACACCAGTGAGCGAGACACTTTTTGTCAGCTAGCTGGGGGGTGCGTAGCGCACTCCATATACGGAAAGGTCATCTACTAATCGGCCCATATGTGTTTCGGAGCTAAGCTACTTAAAGTTGTATGAGTACAACAGCACCTGCAACTAACCGAATACAACAACATAACTGATGTTCCCTATATCTGACAATTAAAAGTCTTATTCGCTTAATTCGCGTATATATCAATTGATTAGCTATTGCTAAAATGATATAAGTTATATATTAATAGCAATTATCTATATATTTTAATAACAATAATAACGACCGCACAATCGACGTCCTTAGTTATTTATAAAAAACCTAAGGATTAGGACCGTTTTAAAGGCGAATTCCAGATTAAAGCACGCGTTTTTAATATCTGGGGTTATATCGATCCTAATTAGTTACTTAAATGGCCTATTAGATTTACGAAACCTAAGATAGCCATTTATCCAAAAAAGCGATTTCGTTAAATAATAACGTAAACGGCTAGTTTATCCATCGAAGGAATTATATAAATCGAAAAAGTCGATCAAACGAGTTATTTAGCGAATACTTTTAAGATAACGACCGAAAGTAAATAAGCTTATAATTAGGATTTTATGGAATATATTTACATAAATAAAAAGTACGATACTTTTCGTAAAAATATAAATTGCTTTATAAATTAAATCCTAAAATCGGTATATTTAGCGATTAAAAAAACGAACCTTTTTCCCAAAGAGAATCTACGGAAATAATACGTTATATTAACCAAATCTGGTAAAGTATACGATAATAGGCTTTTAATTAATACCTAACGAAAATACCGCCACCGATTAAAGCAAATTTTAAAGTTAATAAAAAAGCTAAATAAATAAATTAAAAAATAGCAGGAAATTATGGCTTAAGGGTAACGATACGGAATTCCGGAAACGAAAACGACGATCGTATAGGTTAACAACCTATATACAGCAATAACTTTAATTATGAAAACCTGGATGATTACCTTTTAGATAATAAGAAAAGCCGAAATAAAAAACGGTACGATTAACTACCAAAAGGTAACTGTTAATCTTTTAAATTATTAAGCTATAACTTATTTATTAACTATATCAAAAAACGTTAAGGTAACGTTTTTAACGTTCCATAAGGTTTTTGCGGAATTATCTAATCCGGACGATCTTAATCAAAAAGAAATTAAACCTATTAACCGTTAGCCGAAAGGTAAAGGTTTAAGACAGGGCCTAAAACGAGGTAATTAAAGTAACTTTTATTTGGATCGAAACGTTAACAAACGAAAGCGTTACGAATTAAACGATTAGGGCACCTGTTATAAAGTATGTTATAATGCCCTATATCGGTTACCTTGATATTATTACGCGTTTTTAAAAAAAACCTTAATAAACTTTAAGTTTATAAAAATAATGGTATTATTAATTAAATATCGGATTACCTTTAATTAATTTTAAAAGGAAAATATTAATCGTTTATTAAAAAATATGAAAAAGTTAATTATAAAAATAAATTAATTCCTAAAAGGAATAAAACAAATCCTGGCTTATCTTTTGATTATTAATTAACGTAACGTTATAAGTACCTTATCTTATCCCTTAAAAAATTTATCTATTTTAAATTTAAGATTTACGATATATATTTTTAACCTAATTAATAAGTTCTTAAATTATAAAATAACGATTTAAGGTAACGGAATATATATAAGAAATAACTTCATTTTAATTACAGGTTACGGAAAAATAAATATATTATTTTAAAGTTTTAAAAGTTAAAAAGCGTTACGTTTATATGATATAACCTATTACGAAAACTTCGTATATAACTTAATATCTTTCCGGTAATTCCGAAAAAAAAGGTATTAATAAAATAACCCAAAAATTAATACTTTTATTCGAAATAAATATAATTAGGTAATTATTACGCTAATAAATAAGTTTAATTAATTCGTTATCGAAAGTATTAACGTAATAATACTTTATATAATCTTAATTATTTATAAACGAAATATTAACTTATAGACGAAAGGATTATTACGTATAGGTAACGGTATTATATAATACCTGCGATTAAGCCATTTAGGTCCCGAAATAATTACCCAGCTGTATTTTCATATTAAAGAAATCCGATTAAAAGGTTTTATAATAATCGAATATTAAGCATATAGCAAGGTTAAAGCGAAAAGATAAATATGCCGCGAACCTTAAAAAGGAATATCCTAATTAGGCCAAAGAATCGCCGTCGACTTTATTAACTTTAAAAAAAACCTTAAAAGATATAAATACGTTATATTCATTACCGACAGATACTTAAGTTTTATTTCGGATACTTATTTTAAAAACCGAAAACAAAATATATTAATTATAACGTTTCGATATTTTTTAAAATTTTTAAAATAATTAAGACAAAGTTTTCTTATAAATAATCGAATACGATAACAAAATTTTGAAAGATTATTAATTTCGAAATATACTTTAATCGCTTTTTTTAATATTAAATTTAAGCTTTTAATATTATATACCCGAGTTTAAAATAAAGGTACAAAACGTTTAAAAGGTATAATTAAGGAAAAAACGATTACGATACGAAATAACGTTAAATTATTAACGTTCTTAAATGTATATATTTTTAAAGCTGTAATATATTTATATAACCGTACCTTAAAATATTTTTTTTTAACAAACCCTATATAAGGTTTACTATACTTACCTAACGTATAAAGATAACGTTATAATGCTTAATCGGAAGCCCTAATAGGCCCACCTTTAAGCTTATAGCTATATAGCTTATGTTATAACGATTATTATTATAAAGAAAAAATAAAAACTTTAAAAGTTAAATCTTAAAATATAAATTAACTTTTTCGTCAGTTATCGATTTACGAACATTTACGAAATCTGAAACCTATTAATTAATAAAGTTATTACCATTCGAAACGTTTAATTTAACGAAAAAGTTACCTTTTTCGATAATATTAAAAACCTTAAAAATAACCTATTTTACGTTACGGAAAATAAATTATAAAACCTATTCCGATAAATTACCATACTTAATTAAGCTAATAACCACCTTATACATATATAAGAAAAAAATAAAAACTTAAACGGAATAATTTAATTACCGGTGGGATAAAAAGATTAGCTTTAAAATAACATTAACGTTTAAAAAAACGTACGGAATAAGAAAAAACAAACCTGTTCGTAAAAAATTAATTACCTTTATACGACCGCTATATTTAAACCATTTCCATCCTTTAAACCATTACCGTTATTAACGTTTACCTTAATAATTATTATAATTATTACGCCGACGGAAAGAATAACAGTAGCTTTAAGTTTTTATTACGTTATTTAACTTAAAATAACGGTAAAAAAGAAAGCACCTTACGGGTTATAAATATAAACTTTCCGTACGTTCCGAATTATAATAATATTATTAAAATTAACTATAAAATATAAGAAACTATATTTAATATAAAACGAATAATTTATTTTATAAGTACGCGTAATAACCGGCCGGTAAATTATGGAAATTTAAGGAAAATAAAAACCCGAAATACGCGCCATTTTAATTAAAAAAGTTTTAATTTATTAAAATAAAAAATGCTACTTAAGTTATAAAAGCGGGTATATAAGCGAAATTTATCGTTACCGCCGTAAGGCCATAAAAAGCTAAATATATACCCGTTAAACAAAATGTTCCATAAAACCGAATTAACTTACTTATAAAGTTATAAAAAAATAAAGTTTTAAAAAATTATTAATTAATTTTTAACTAAAAGGATATAAATTTTATAATACATATAAATATACGTTTATAAATTCGATAAATATAATAAACTTTAAAAATATAAGGCCCGTTTTGTTATACGAAACGATTAATAATTTAAAGACGTTTATAAAAATATATACGTATTTACGTTAATTAAAAAGTTATTTTAAATTTTAATCGTTATTATAATTAAATTTAATTTAAAATTTAAGTAACATAATATTATTAACGTTTTCGTTAACGTAAACTTACCTTACGAAATATATATAAAAACGCTTTTAAAATACCTATAACGTAATAAAAAAATTTTAATTAATAAGATATTATATAAATTAAAGGAAAAGAAAATTTAATAAAAGGATTTTATTAATATATTTAAAAATTTAACATTTAATCCCGTTTTTTATAAATTATATTTTTTTTTATTAAGAAATATTTTTATTTTTTTATGTCGACGACATAATCGTTACGTATAACAAAAAGTATTAAAACTTTATCAATTAATTAATTTAATAAATATAAAAACAATATATTTTTATAAATAATAAGGATTTTTAATAATTTCTTAAAATTAAAATACTTGAAAGTAAACTTAATAAAAAAATCTGGTTATTTTAATCCGATTTTATAAATAAATTAATTAACTTAATTTTTAAAAAGAAATTAAATAATTTTTTAAAAACGTTAATAATAAACGTTAAATTATTATTAAATTTTAATTTAATTTATTTAAATTTAGTTAATAAATATTTAAAAAATTCGGTTTTATTTTATATATTATAATTAATATATAACTTAATATATCCTTTATAATATTTTAACTTATATAATTTAATTAAAACTTTAATAACGTATATTATAACGTTATTAATAAAATTATATTATATTTAATTAGTATTAAAATATTAACGTTCTAATTCGATAATAAAAATTTAATAAACACTTAAAACGATATTTTTTATACGGATAATTTAATTAACCGAAAAAGTTTTTAAATTTATATTATAAAGTTATTCGAAAAAATAATAAAATAATAAACGAATAAATAAAATATAATAATTATTTTTATAATTAAAATAAAATTATTATTTTTTATATAAATTATAAAAAAAACCTTATTTATTTTTTAATTAATTAAAAAATTAAAAATTAACCTAAATATAAAACTTTTAAATATGTAATACGATAATTAATAAATAATACGGCTAATTAACGCCAATATCGCCTTTTTATAAATAAAATTACGGTACGTAAATATATATAACTATTAATTACGAAAGGTAATAAAAAGGGACCTAATTAAAATAAATTATACGCTTATAAGTAATATGCTAACGGATGGATTAATTAAAATCTTATTATAAAAAACCTTCAAATACTTTAAAGAATAACTAGGATTAATGGATATTACCGAAGCTTTAAATTAACAAAGGAACGTTTTAAGGGTTATTTTAGACGAGGAATTAGCTGATTAAAAGGATTTAATCGCTGGAGGAAAGGTAAAATGGATAGCTATGGCTCTAGGGAGTAATGAAATGCGGTGATCAACGCCGTGAATACTTCAAGGCGTTAAGGGGGTGTGTCAGCTAGCTGGGGGGTGCGTAGCGCACCCTATATACGGAAAGGTCACCTACTGATCGGCCCATATGTGTTCCGGAGCTAAGCTACTTAAAGTTGTATGAGTGCAACAGCACCTGCAACTGACCGAATACAACAACACAACTGATGTCCCCTATATCTGACACTTTTTGGCACCTCGTAACAACCAATCCAAATAACTCAACTACAATATATCCAATTGATTCAAATCAACAGTATTCCTTTTCGCTGACCATACCAACAGCTCTTTAACAAGTGCACGCATTATATCAAAACTTGTTGCGGACGTTATATCTGTAACGTAGTGGACTCTTGTTGCATGCGCTCTTATAAGGTGGATTTAGGTGTCTAAACCCCAATTGGGGTTTGGAATTGCTGATCTTTTGGTCTTGTGGTTAGCGTCGCACCCTCGCTTATCTCACAATATCGCTATTTCTTTCTTTTAACCTGCCCGCGCCAGCTATATTTAACAACTATCAGCAACATTTTTTTACTACAATCTTTTCTGTCGCCTAAAAGAACTTATTTATTCCATTTAGTAAGTATTCTTCTTTATTAAGAACGTTTGTTTTAATTATTTTAAATGCGTAGAATCGAATTGTTGCTCCGATAAGTCCTTTAATACCGCGATACGCCCTACGACGCGCCCCGGAACGCGCCCCGCAACGTGCCCCATAACAAGCCCTATAGCCTTGCCCCACAGCCTTGTAACGCGCTCTGCAACCTTCCAATACGACGTATTTTGCGAATATCTTCTACGTATTAAAGCCGGACAAAAAGCGCGTACGTATATAGGTTGGGAATTCGGTCGGTAATTGTTTTCTTGTCGGTCGGCTTTAGCACTTTCGAAATGGGGGTGATATTGACTTGGATACGTCAGGAACTAGTCGGTCGCGTACGGGTTGGGGGGACCAAAAAGCAAAATGGCGTCCGTAATAAGCCTTGATATAATGCGTGCACTTAGTAAAGAGCTGTAGGTATGGTCAGCGAAAAGGAATACTGTTGATTTGAATCAATTGGATATGTTGTGGTTGAGTTATTTGGATTAGTTGTTGCGAGGTGCCAAAAAGTGTCTCGCTCACTGGTGTGTCTCGCTCACTGGTGTGGTACGTTAATGTTTTACTTTATTAATTAAATATCTTATTATTTTATATTAAAAAAGAAACGAATAGCTACGTTTAATTATCGACTATAGGTAATTAAACGATATTATAGTTAGAAATAGGACGCTATCACTTTTAATAAGTAAAATAAAACAGCACTTTTATAAAATAAATTAGTTTATGAGCTTAACTTTTTAAAAAGAAATATAATTAAATCCTTATTATATTAAGGCATAAATGAAAAATAGCCTTTAAGACGAAATACGAACTTATAAAATACTTCGTTATACTTTCCGGTCTTACCAACGTACTAGCAACCTTTTAGTTAATAATTAACCATATATTTAAAAAGTACTTTAATATTTTCGTTTTTTATTATCTCGACAATATTCTTATTTACCTGAAAAATGTAAAGAAATATATAGGATACGTTTATATAGTACAATAAATTTTATAAGACGTTAATTTATAAATTAATATAGAGAAAAAGCAGTTTTCTATATAAGAAATAAAATCTTTAACATATATCATTACCTTAAGATACATTAAAATAAACCCTAAGATTACTACAGTATAGGAATAAAAAAACGCTTATTATTATTAAGGAAGTACAAGCCTTTTTCGGATTTGTTAATTATTATAAAAACTTTATGCGATTTTTTATTAAGAGAAATACGCCATTATCGAACTTAATAAAACAAAAGGGAATAAATTTCTTTAAATAATAAAACCGGAAAATGTGTTTTAGGAAATTAAAACGCGATTACTAACGAACTAATACTGATTATGTACGACTTAAACCGCCTCGTTAAGCTTAAATCTAACGTTTCGGATTACGCTTTAGGCGTAATAACGTGTTACCGCGATAATTAAGGTAATTTATATTTTATCGCTTTTTCTTTCTATAAGTTAAAAAGAGTAAAGTTGAATCACGGCATTCCCGATAAAATATTTATGGTTATTATTAAACCTTTTCGAAGATTTAGATATTACCTTAAGGGAAACCTTTATTAAGTTAAGATATATATGGATTATAAAAACCTTATTCGCTTTAGCATTACCAAAAAACTAATAAGACGATAATTACATAACGCCGAAGAACTAGCAAAGTACCATTTTATTATTATTTATTAAAAGTGATTAAAATAGCAAAGTAAACGTACTTAACTAAAAATCAAACCTAAAGAAGAAATCATTTAAGGTTAGCTACTAAACTTTTAATACTATGTTAAAAGAATATTTATAATTATGATAAATAATAACGATTAAAGTAACAACTTTCGATTTATATTAGAAAATCTAAGAATATAACAATAACTTACTTATGGACCAGAAAATGGAAAGAATATAGGCTTCAAAAGAACATTAGGAGATATTAATACGAGATATGTACGAATATTAACTATATGAACACCAAGAGATTTATAAGACCGGAAACCGATTATCGCGTATTTATTACCTCCTTACAATAAAATTAATACTGAAAAAGGTACGATAATAATGCTATATATGCAATAACGCAAAGACTTAACAATATAAACCATACGAAGAACTATAACCACTATTAGTCGCAAAATAATTATAAAATTCCGTTACTTTCGACTTTATTACCAAACTTTTAATATTAGAAAACCCAGTTACGGATATATATTACGGCAGTATTTTTGTGATCGTTAGCCGATTTACTAAACCTTCATATTTTTTACCATATAATACGGATACGGACATAAAGCAATTTGCTTAAATCTTTTTAAAATACGTTATAAAAGTATATAAATTGTCAACGGAAATTATTTTAAATAGAAAACCTATATTTATTGGAAATTTTGGTAAGGACTTATGGCATAATTAAACCTAAATCATAAATTATCTAACGAATTTACATCTTAAATAAACTACAAATAAAAAAGATTAACCAAATATTATAGACTTATTTACTATATTACATTAATTACGAACAGAATGATTAGCTTTAAAAACTACTAATCGCATAGTTAGTTTATAATATCAGTTATTATAAAAGTATTAAAATAACTTCAACGAACGTTAATTTCGATTGTATATTAAAAGTGTATAAAGACGTATACGAAAAAGGATTAGTTAACGTTAAAGTAATCATTACATTAAAATAACTTGAATAATTTTACGCAAAAATAAAGACAGAATTTGAATTGGTACGTAACCAGATAAAAAGATATTATAATTAAAAAAGAGGAAAAGGATTCACCTGTTAAAAGGGAAAAACGGTTTATCTAACTATTAAAAATATCTAAACTAAATGGTTAAATAAAAAAGCTTGATTTTAAATATATCCGCTTATATAACATCGTTAAAAAGAATTTAGAAAATAATTATTAATTTGAACTACTACCTAAAGTTAAATCTTATTTAGTTTTTTATATCTTCTTATTTAAATTAACAGCCAACATTATTAAAGTTAATATAAGATATGAAGAAGAAGTAAAAGAAGATATATTTATATATAAAGCAGAAAGAATTTTAAATATACGGAAAATAGACGGACTTATCGAATACCTAGTGAAATGGAAAGATTATCTAAACTCC
The DNA here is from genome assembly GCA_004154915.1 of Monosporascus ibericus. Classification (NCBI taxonomy): domain Eukaryota; kingdom Fungi; phylum Ascomycota; class Sordariomycetes; order Xylariales; genus Monosporascus; species Monosporascus ibericus. The sequence goes on from QJNU01000180.1 coordinate 112,589, forward strand.
AAAAACACTTAAGGACCCGCCAAGAACTTTATAAGCGCTTAGCGCTTTTTAAGAAATTTTCACCAATAACGCTGAAAGTATTTAAAATAACCTTTTAGACCGGATCCGTTAAAAAGGACCAATTAATAACTCCCAAATCGGACCAGTTAACTACTTCCGTAACTTAAATAGCCTGCGTGGCGGCCTTTATCTCGGCCCTATCCTACCGCTTTAATTCGTTTAAATCCTTAACATTACGAACTATCTTAGCGGTTTTTTTTTCGTAAAGTTTTTTCTTGCTTACAAAAACATTATAAACGAATAAACGCCACGAAAAGTAACAGTTCGGCTTGTTTTTATTACGTTTAATTCGGTCCTTTTTACGAAAAACGGGGAATATCGATTACGAACCACCTTATTAAAGTTATAGTTAACGTATTTTTATTAATATAAAAGTTATAACGAATTTGACTTTTTACGACAATACAATTAAAACGCTTAATACGAAAGCAAACCGAATACCGAGATATGTTTACGATAAATTTATTAATAAAACGAAACGAATTTTTATAACGATCTGGATCAAAATCCGATTTTCTTTTATTTTTCGAAATATGACCAAACGTAAATATGATAACAAGAAAAACGAAAAGGAAAATATAAAATATAAAAAAAGAAATACTTACCTAAATAGTCGAAAACAGTAAATAGTTTTTAAAAGCAAAAGTCCTGGAAGGGAAAAATCATGTTATAACTCAACCAGTCTTAGCCTTTCCAAAAGGTCGGAACCATAAGCAAAAAACCCCGACCGAACAAATTACGTAATCAAAAAAAGTCGAACGTAATTAGTTCGATTACGTTCAATAAATGGTCGAACGGGATTAATTCGATTATATTCGATTATAGAAAACGGGATAAAATCTATACGCTTATTACCTCCTATAGTTTAAATAAATTACCAGCTTGTAATACAACTTAGTTACCTAAATTACTTTTAACAATCTGTTATTACCAGACGTAACTATCATATACCTTATTACTTTATTTCTCACGATATTATTGCTAACATAAACCGTACGACTTAGGTATAATAGTTAGTTAAACCGATCAGCCGTCACACCTCGCCGAGAGCTACATTTTGGTACTGGTTATACCTTTGTAATTGTCATATTAAATAAGGGATAAATTTTTATATTAAAATTATCTTATTAAACTAGATGTATTCTTTTATAACTTAACTAATATAATAACTAAAAAGGTGCATCCGATACCGATATATAGCGCTCGTCGGGGGCTACATAATTATATATAACTAGATATTAACAACTTTTTAATTAATAAAATAACTTACTTTAAAGCCCGAAATATCTAAAATAAATAATGTGAAATAAGAGAGGGTACGACGTTAACCACAAGACTATAAAAGTTTAACAATTTCAAATCCTAATTAAGGTTTAGACACTCAAATCCGCCTTATAAGAGCATTATACTAATACCGCCGACCGCAGCTGCGTATATTGTTACAGATAACTTAGACTACTTCGAAGTTGTTTATTATATGTAATAACAAATAAAAACGCCTTACTAAAAAAAGATTAGTGAAAGGTTAGTATAACGGGGAATGCTATATTTAAAAGGGTCTAATGCGGGGTTAGGATGATGCCAACCTCTTATTAAGCGCTTTTTAGGTTGGCGTTTTTAATTGCTATTACGTATAATAAACAACTTCGAAATAGTTTAAGTTATCTGTTTTAGATATTTCGAGATTTAAAGAGAATTATATTAACAACTAAAACGCTACTAATATCTAGGTATATATTATTATGTAGCCCTCGTGAAGGGCCATATATCGGTACAAGATGTACATTTTCAACTATTATATTAGTTAAGTTATCAAAGAATATATCTAGTTTAATACGAAAAGTCTAATGTAAAGCTTTATCCCTTATCCAATATGATTGTTACAAAAGTATAACCAGTACTAAGATGTGGCTCTCAGCGAGAGCTACATGACGATATATAACTATAAGTCAGGAGCTTTCTGCGTGTTAAGATATATCGATTTGAAGCGTATTCGAAGTTGAACGTTATTGTGACGGCTGATCGGTTTAACCAACTATTAAAGCTAAGTCGTACGGTTTATGTTAGCAGTAATGTCGTAAGAAACTAAGTAATGAGGTATGCGATAGTTACGTTTGGTAATAGCAGATTAATAAAGGTAATTTAGGTAATTAAGTTATATTATAAGCTGGCAATTCATTTAAATTATAAAGGATAATGAACGTATATATCCTTATTTTAACTTCAGGTACTTAAACGCTTAAATTCTTAAAATAATTAAAATCTTTAATTTTTCGTAATAGCTAAAAACGTTTAAGGTGTTTAATACTTTAAAACCTTTAAGCCGTTACGTAACCTTTTGACTTATGTCGGGTTTTACTATTTAAAACCCGCCTGTTTATTTGATAATTAAAACCGTTGGGTTATAATACGATATTCTTTTCAAAATCCTTGATATTAAAGATTAATTAATTTATTAGTTTAGTAAATAATCCTTTTTTTATAATGTTAAGTCGTATGGGAAAATCCCATTTCTGTAAACGTATTAAGGTTTTAATTCTTTTAAAACAATTAAACGTTTTAATTTCGATATATTTTTTTTCGATACTAAAAGGAAAATGCAAATTATAACGTTATCCGTTGCTCTGCGAAATATGCGCCGTACGTATATTATAGTAGTTTTTCTAATATTCTTAGGCTATCCGAAATAAAATACCAGAATCTTCTTAATAAAGAGAATCGTTTAGAACGTAAAGAAAAGTAAATCCGAGGGCGGTTACGGATTATTATTAATAAATTTAACTGTTTGCAAAAATAAAGGCGACTTTTCCGTCGTCGCGGTATTGAAATGTTCCGTTATAGTATTAAAGGAGCGGAAATAATAAAAATGTTTATACTTTTAAAATAAAAACAAAAAAGATTAAAAGTTAAAGTGGTTATTTCGGCCGTTAAGATGATTAATTAATCTGGACTAAAGGCTACCGATTGGTTTTTTAAAACGGATTCGGATTAAGAAATTATTTTAAACGTTTTCGGTATTATTAATATAAGTCTTTTAGAAGGCGATAAACGTTTATAAAAATTCTAACGAATTTCGAAGTATTTTTGGAATCTGGATAATGTTTTATTTAACCAGGTATTCAGTAAGTCCGTTTTTTTTTTTTTTTTTTTTTTTTGTATCTGAAATCTTTTCTATTTCGTATATAGGTATATCTTTTTAGTTTTTTCTTTATACTTTATATTAATTTTGATAATGGTTGCTATTAATTTAAGAAAGAGAACGTAAAAGATTAAATAAGGTTTAACTCTAGGTAGTAGTTTTAAATTATAAGTATCTTTTACGGTTTTTTTTTTTACGATTTTATAAAAGCCGATATGTTTAAAATTAAGTTTTTATTTGATTGTTTAATTTAGATATTTTTAGTAGTTTGGTAAACTATTTTGCTTTTCTGAAAGGCTAGTTCTTTTAACCTTTTTTTGTTGTAGTATTTCCTTATTTAGTTAGGTATAAACTTAAGTTTTGTTTTTATTTCTACGTATAATTATTTAAGTTGATTTAATATAAAAATTGTTTTAACGTTAGCTGGTTTTTTCTATACGCGTTTTTGTAAACTTCTAGTATAAAACCGAAGTTGGCGTTAGCTGGACTTATTTTGGTGCTTTTATGGTAATTAGTATTTGTAAGATAAGCGAGGGTGCGACGCTAACCACAAGACCAAAAGATCAGCAATTCCAAACCCCAATTGGGGTTTGGACACCCAAATCCACCTTATAAGAGCGCATGCAACAAGAGTCCACTACGTTACAGTATTATAAGTTAATTATACGATAGGTCATTTCTGAACTTGATCGTTTTATTTCTAATTAATGTAATATCTTAAGTAGGTTTTTAATATTTAATTAGTTCTTTTATTTATCTCTTTATTTAGGATTTAAATATATTAAATAGTTTGTAATTTAAGCTTAGTTATATTATAAGTTCTTGCTAAAATGTCGAAATTAATATTATTTTTATATGAAATAATTTCCGTCAGTAATCCGTATATTTTTAAGATATCTTTTAAGAAGATGTAAGTTAATTATTTTATACTCATATTTTTATTATATAGTAAAAAATAGGAAGATTTAATAAATCCGTCAACGATTACGAAAATGTTATTATAATATACGCCTATAATTATGTTTTTTAATAATGGAAATTTAGTAATAAAGTTAAAAGTAATTAAATATTATGATTACTTTGTGATTAATAATAGCTGTAATTTTTCATATGGTTTGTATCGTCGACCTTTCACCTTATTATGTATATAATATTGTTGTCCTATTTTCTTATTTATTAATTTTATTTCAAGGAAGTAGTACGTACGTTATAATGGTTTTAAGATTTTGTGAATTTCTAGGTGTCTATTTAGTTAATGTTTATGTATATTTCGTGTTTAATACTTTTTAATATTCTTTAGAGATTAATGTTTTTTTCTATTTCTTAGTTTTCTAGTAGATTTTCGTTATATTTTTGAATTTTTGGGTATAGATTAACGAGCGTTACTTTAATTCTTATTATTTATCGTAATTATAAGTATCCTTTTAGCGTGGTATCGAAAACTTAGTAACTAATCTTAATTATCTTTCCTTTTTAGTTTGGGTTTTGGTTAAATGCATTTGTTTTTTCTTTTCTGGTCCTATTTAATAGATAATAATAAAATCCTATTTTGTTAGTTTTTCAGCGTAATGTAATTATCGTTCTGTTAGTTTTTTGGTGGTCGTAAAGCGAATAAGGCTTTTGTAATCTGTATATATTTTAATGTTGTAAAGGGCTTTTTAAGGTAATATCTGAATTTTCGGTAAGCCTTTACGATAGCTTTGAACTTTCTGTCGGAAATGCTGTAATTTAATTTTACTATTTTAATTTATAAAACTGAAAGGTAATAAGATGTAAGTTGCTTTCATTATCGCGGTATTTAGTTATTACGTTTAAAGCGTAATTCGGGGCGTCCGTTTTATATTTAACTATGTAGTTTAGGTTGTATATAATTAATATTAGTTCGTTAGTAATTGCGTTTTTGCTTTCTTTAAAAGTTGTTTCTGTTTTTATTATTTTAAGGGATTCTTTTTTATTAGGTTCGATCATAGCGTGTTTATTTTGCTGATATATTAAATAAATTTAGTATAATACTTAATAAATCTCAGAAAGTTTTATACTTTTTTGAACGTAATAAATCTCTTTTATTTTTGTTTTATAGCGATTCTTTTAAGGTTTATATTGATGTATCCTAAGGTGATAATATGTCCTAGAAATTCCATTTTCTATATGAAGAACTTGCTTTTCTTTATGTTAATTAGTAGATTAGCGTTCTGTAAGGCTTGGAGAACTGTATAAATGTATTTTATATGTTCCTTTTTATTTTTTAAGTAAATGAGAATGTCGTCGAGGTAATAAATAAGAAGATATTCAAGTACTTCCTAAGTACTTGGTTAATTATTTACTAAAAGGTTATTAATACGTTTGTAGGTCCGAAAGGTATAATAAGGTATTTAAAAAGTTCGTATTTCGTTTTAAAGGTTATTTTCTATTCGTATTTCAGTTTATTACGGATCGGGTTATATATTTTTCTCAGATTTAAGTTTATAAATTAATTTACTTTATAAAGGCGACTTCTTATTTCGTTAATTAAGGCTAATATCCTTTCGGTTTTAATTATAATATCGTTTAGTGATTTATAGTTAATAATTTAACGTAATATTTCGGTTTTTCTAATATAAAGAATAGAATATAACATATCTGGTTGATAAAGTAAAGCGTTCTATATAACCTTTGTTAAGTTAGTTTGTAAGATATTTGCGTAATGTTAAAAATCTCATCTTATTAAGGTTATAAACTAGGTAAAAATTAATCGATATTGTTTTTTAAGGATTATTTCGTAATTCTATTCATTATGTTTTGATAGTTTCGTTTTAAGATCTTTTTAGAATATTAGTTTATATTTATGGTATTATACAGGTACGTTGGTTATAGTTTCTAGCTTTAGGCGTTAATGCTTTAGATAATCGTTTATTTTTCGCAACTTTGTTTTGATCATAATAATAATGCGTCGTATTCTTTTGTAATACCTTTATTTCTTTTTATGTTTTATTTTTATGAGTAGTAAGATTTTATGTTTTTAACCTTGCATTTGTTATTATTTTCGATTAAGTGTTAAAAGTTTCGTATTTTGTTTTCTTTTAAGGGTATAGAGTGAACTTTATTTAGTTAATTACTTAATCGATTAAGGGGTTGTATTGGTATAATTATAGTTTTCCGAGGATAATATCGTAGTTTCTTATCGAAACGATATCGAAGTTCGTTATTTAGTTTCGTTTTTTGACGAAGATTTCGAGGTAATTAATTTCGCGGGTGATTCTTCTGTTGTCGTAATTAAATGCCTGACTTTTTGCGTTTTCGGCGATGTATGATTTTGTCCTTTTTTATGGTAACCGAAGTTGGTTCATTATATTCGGTATATTGTAATGATTTCCTATTATTCCATAATTTATTTATGCGGTGAATTAATGCGTTTTAATTTGTATTTCTAATGTGATAAGGCTATTTTCGGCTTTTATTGTTGCGTTTAAAGTTTTTTAGGAAAGCTTCTATTAGCTTTTTGAGGTTTTATTCGCCTACGGCATTTTTATAGGTGGCGTTCGTTTTTTAAATTATTTTTACCGCTTTAATACGTTTTTAATTGTGTTAGTTAAGGGTTTATAATTATTTTAGTTATCTTTTCTATCGACGTAGTATATCTTCGAATCGGAGAACTTACATTTGAAGTCTTTTTTATTAATATATTCTAGTTCGCGATTTTCTCTTCTCTTTTATCGTATATGGAATTAGGTATCGTATTGTTTTATTTTTTTATCTTTCCTTTTTTAATTTTGTCCTTAATATTTTGTTATTCGTTTAGATTATCCGTAAAAGTTAATCGGAAGTTTAAATCACTAACTACCTTTAAGGATGCCTTTATAATTATTTAATAATTTTTTTATAGTCGTATTAAGCGAAATAGTATATACGATATTCGTTTAGGTAATTGTGTTAAGTTAATTTATGGTTATCGTAATAATGTTAATGCCGTTCTTAAAGGCCTATGTTTTACAATGTTTATATTATCGTTAATTCTTAAAATCTTTTCTAGTTTAGTTATAAAAGTTAAATTTTTAATTATATATTTCTCGTAAGCCGTTTTTTGATATATTGTTGTTTTTTTATGTATTTAAGGTAATATTATGACCTCACGGTCTTGGCTGTAACATAACAGTCGGATCTCTAGAGGTAAGACCCGACCTAAGCTAAGAGGTTACGTAACGGGCTCGAAGGTCTTAAAGTGCCAAGTACCTTAAACGTTTTGAGCTATCACGAAAACTTAAGGGATTTAATTACCTTAAAGATTTAAGCTGTCTAAGAACTTTAAGCTAAAATAAAGATATATACGTTTATTATTTTTATATAAATTAAATAAATTACCAGCTGATAATATAACTTAATTATATAAATTACCTTTAATAATTCATTATTATTAAAGGTAATTATCGCATACCTTATTACTTCATTTTTTACGACATTATTATTAACATAAAGCGTACGAGTTAGATTTAATAGTTAGTTAACCCGATCAGCCGTTATAGGGAATAGGTATATTTATAGTGGATAACATATAGATTTTTATATTAGTTTAGCTATTCTAATTGCAGGGTTTTATCTTAGGCTTAATATTTCTTAATTTATGCGTTTAATTTTAACTGTTGGTATTATTATCGTCGTTTTTATTAAAAACGGAAAAGTACCTTTTTTTTTATAAGTTCCCTTTATCCGTTCTATTTTTTTAGTTATCAAGTTAATATAAGTTTTATAGTAAAGGTTCGTTATTTCTGGATAGTTGCTTAAGATAACCGTTTCTCTTTTTATAATCCTTGTTATATTTTTAAGGGAATCGTAAATATTTTATATTTTACTTATATTAATTAATATATTATTATTTTTATAGTTATTTTAAAGGGGTTTTTAACAAACTAGTATTTTAATATTTTGTTATAACTTTTAAAATGCTTTATATTAGTAAGCTTTATATTTTATTTTCATATAATTATAATATTTAATAGCGCGTGGGTCGTGTTATTAAATTCCGTTTAGTTTTATGGGTTTTCGTGTTATTTCGTAAGTTATAAGGGGCGAGTTTTTTTGATTATTTTTTAAGTATCCGGGTTTTAGGATATGATGTTCATTCTTTTATACGGCGTTCGTATTACGCGTTATCGATTTTAATTATTTAATTGACGTATTTATTAAAAGTAAGTAGTTTTTTAAAACAAATTATTTCGGTTTTAACGGTTTCTTTTAGGTTTTAATAAAATGTATTTATTATACTTTTATTATTAATTTATCCGTTACGTAATAAGGTTTACTTAAATAATATGGCGTACTTTAATGCTAAACTTTTTTAAGTAAGTTAAAATATGTTTTATCCGGCTTTTCACTTTTCGTTAAGGTTTCCTATCTGCCGGTTATTCCTCTTAAGGACTTAGTCTGGCAACTTGTAGCTCTTGCTGTCGCTGCCATTGTTGGTTTCTCTGCTCTGGCGATTTTTGTTGACGTCTTCTCATGGGCCTGACAAAAGCTAGCGCGTTTCTCATATCCTGCCCCTCGCTCTCAGGAGGCGCTAAGACGAAACTTGCACCGGCTAACACCAGGGTTGAAAGCAATGCAACCCGATCCACTGCGTGGCTACGCGATTGCGCAACCTTGGCGCTCCATTAATCCATTCGCTTTAGCTAATTATGGACATTAATTTATTTAAAGTTTTCGTTAATAAATATCGTATTTATAATAAATAATTTTCGTAGCGGTATAAATTCCGTTATTAATAAAACTTAATTATATAAATAATAATATTAATAAATAATTATTTATACCGTTATATAAAATATTTTATTTATCCGAAGATATTTAATATTTTTTTTTAATTTTAAATATATTTATTATTTAATAATAAAAATAGTATTTTTTAAATTTTTAAATTTTTTATTATTATTTTAAAACTGGATTTAATTTAAAAAAATTATTATATTATTAAATATAAATAATTTATTAATAAATATATTATTTGTATTTAATTTTTAAATATAAAATATATTAATTTTATAATAATTTAATTTTTTTAATAATATATTAAATTGGGACGGGGTGATTTGGTCCTGATCAGTGCATATTTTATGAGAGTGTCACGATTGAGCCCGCGGTTCAAGAGATAATGAAGGCAACGCAAACTGTATTGTGTGGTG